>MBFT01000568.1:0-15352 GCA_003086725.1 Furculomyces boomerangus | reverse complement strand
GTAAGAGAAGATGATGTATTTGCATAATTCTTCTCTTTATCTACAATAAAATCTTGAGTAGCTGACTTCAAGTTGTAGTCAAATAAGTTTGATTCGTCTGTATTAGTTTTACTTGTATTGACCTGGTTCTTGTTTATGTTCAAATCACTTTTCCCAATGCTTCCTGGTACTGCAAAGTCAGAACCAGTTTTGGAAAAGTTTATCTCTTTATCTGTAGATTTTACTGGCGTTTCTTGTTGTTTGGATTGTTGAATATCAAGATCTGCCAAGGTTTCTTTTTGTTTTGATATAGTTTCACTGGGAGATAGTGGGTTTGTTTCCAACTGTTTTATATCTCGTTTATCATTTGCAACTGATTTGGGTGTGTCAGCATTAATTGGCAATGTATTCTCGCTTAAAAGTTGAGGATCAATACTAGCTCCACGAGAATCAAAATAATCTGTGTCCTCTATATCCTCAACTGCAGGAACAAATGCTGGTTGTTGTGTTAACAAGTTGCTCCAATTTATTTGCTTAAAGAATGGATGGTTTTTTACTTCATCTGCACCTTTAGTTCCTAATCTTTTTTCTGGATCACGTTCTAGCAACCTTAGTATAAAATCTCGAGCCTCTGGTGAAATAGATGGATATGATGGTTCAGGTTCATCGTCGGAATACAAATCTTCATCACCGCTAGCTCTGATCTCCTTTATTTTCTGTATCTCTAAGAGTTCCTCATCTCGTTCTTTATCATAAAAGTCAATTGGCGCAGAAAGAATATTTTCAAATACTTTCTCAAGAGTATCAGCATGGAATGGAGGAATACCAAATAAAAACTCGTAGCACATTATCCCTAACGCCCACCAATCAACAGCCTCACCAAATTGGATTCCTAAAATACTCTCTGGCGCCAAATAATCTGGTGTACCAACAACTCCCTTTTTATTTTTTTTATGAGAGTTAAGTGGGGAATCGGTATTCACAACTGAGTCTGATGGCATTGAAACTTCGGGAACAGAAACAGGTTTTATTCCTACACCCTTGATTACCACATCAGTTGTTCCATTATTCTTCAAGGTTGGTGAACATTCTTTGTTTGTTATAGATGTCTTACTATCGGAGCTTGTATCTATGTGCGATAACAGAGTTTTAGAAATGGAAAGATTGTTTTTTAACAAGTCTTTAAATTGAGATGTTTGAGAATTTTCTCTACGTCCAAGGAATCCTAATCTTGAAAGTCCAAAATCAGTTAGCTTCAAGTGTCCTTGTTGGTCAATCAACAAATTATCAGGCTTCAAATCACGATGTACAATATTCATCGCGTGTAGATTCTCTAGCCCTAAAACTACTTCTGCTAAGTAACTCCGAGTCCAATCTTCAGATAAGGATCCAAGTGTTTTCAATAAAGAAGCACAGTCGCCACCATTAAGATATTCCATAACAAGAAACAGATAGTTTCGTGATTGAAAAGTGTAGAGTAACTTCACAACAAATGGCGAATCATTTTGTGCTATCATAATCATCCTTTCTGCTTTAATGTTGCTAACTTGATTCTTTGCTATCATATCAGACTTTTTTAAAACTTTGATGGCAAAATATTCACCAGTGGCCTTCTTTTTTGCCAAGTATACTGAACCATATGCACCTTTACTAATTGGTTTAAGTAAAACAAAGTCGTCAATAGAAGGCATTGTAGGCTTGCTAAAGCTTTTACTGTTCGAAATAACCATTGAAGAAGATCTAGAAGGTTTTCTAGGAACTTGTTTAGCTTCAAACATTGGCGGTTGTTTTAGTTCTGTACTAGTTGGCAAAGAATTATTCATGGAGCTATTTTGGAAGCCCCCAGATTGATTATAAAATTCCGAGTTTATAGGTTTAAAAATTTCCGTTCCAGAAACGGGACTAGATATAGAAGAAATACTGGTTTTTCTGGAGCTCCCTTTGGTTTCTTTTCTTTTAAGAATAGGATAACCGGAATCTTCGTCATATGCCAATGACTTTTGAGTATCAGCACCAGCATTCAATTCTTTTGTGGCTAAGGAGTCGGTGTCAATTTTGTCCTTATAAATGGATTTCAAAGAAGGTATTTCTTCAGATTTTAAAAGCATTTTTGAGCTTGGTGCAGAAGTCATTACCAAGTCATCTTTAATATTTGTTTGTTCACCAACACTTTCGCCTTTTTTAGGGTGCAGGTTGTTGGCACTAGAATCAGGAATTGTATTTTTAATATTTTCTTCATGGCTTTCGAACATTGTTTCAAGGGAAATTCTCGGTTTAGCGTTTCCATTGCGGTCACGATGATCACCTAAGAATACAAGATTATCTTTAGTAGAAATGGGTGAGGTCAAATCTTTTTCATTGATAGGGCTTTCCACGTTTAGGACACCGGGTTGGTTATATTCATCAGTGAAACTAGTAGATTGACTATCCTCGCTGGGTGGATTCACAGGATATGCTCCTGAAGGTTTTGGTAAAGCTTCTTTAGTATCATGAACAAAATCTTGGCGATTTGCTGATTCTCGGTTAGATTCTTCAGAATGATTTCTGCTATCATAGTCAGTAATATCGGTACCCATTTCATTCTCTTTACTAGTGTGTTCACTTATTTCATCCGTTTGAGTAAATCCTTCTTCTTCTTCATGAGGCCACCAGTTAGGCTCAAGGCGTATTGATTGAATAAGAGAAAACTGCAAGTTATCAATTGCTTTTGATTTCGTTCCAATGGCTAAACGCAAAGATTCAGCAATCCTAAGAAGGGAAGGATCCAAAGCTATATCATTTTTAATACCAGTTAAAGATTCAGAGTAAGGCTTAATAAACATAAACAAGTTAGTTGCCCATTCAGAAAGCTGAATCCATCTCTTTGACAATACCACCTTTTCTTTAGATTTGGTACTATCAAGGGCAGCATCGCTCGTTACATGCACTTTTGGGGAAATGATATTCACATCAGAACTATATTCAAATCGAATTGTACTTTTACTAGGCTTGTATCTAAGGAGTCTATGAGTTTTTTTAGACTCTTCGAGGTTTTCACTTGAAGCCTTCGAATTTAATAAATTATCACTTGAAGCTGAGCTGAGTGTTGAAAATGGTGTTGATTCTAGTTTTTGATCAAATGGTGGTGGAGAAGTGAGAGGTGAGTTTTCGTCATTGCTATCATCTCCACTTTTTAGTATCTCTGATAAGCCCTTTTTTATTGTTAACAGTTTTGTTTGCACGGCGTTAGAATCATCAAGATGGTCAGATCCATCTGATTCAGATTCTGACTCTGAGCTTTCAGAATGTAAATCTGTAATATTAAGTGTAATTGCCAACTCGCATGTTTTCATTAAGCTGGAATGAAGTTGGCCAAATCTAATAATCTGGCCGTCAGTATAGCTACTAAACGTCTTTCTTATATCACTTTCATTGGCATCAAGCTGAGCCGATATATTTAAATCTTTTTTCTTAGATTTGTCTTTTTTCTGTTGC
Source organism: Furculomyces boomerangus (assembly GCA_003086725.1). NCBI lineage: Eukaryota > Fungi > Kickxellomycota > Harpellomycetes > Harpellales > Harpellaceae > Furculomyces > Furculomyces boomerangus. The sequence continues at coordinate 11,899 of MBFT01000568.1, read as the reverse complement.
GAATCCAAAAGAATTTGTACCAATTGAGTAAATTTAGAAGATAAACCTTTCAACCTATCTTTGATATTATCGTTATCCTCGTCATCATCAGCTTGACCTTGAATAGCTTCTTCAAGGCTGTTATAATCACAGCCAGGATACCACATTTTTAACATTTCAAGCAAGTTGTTTAGCTCATCATTTTGCAACTCAACTTGAACAGCTGCTCTGTTAGATTGGGCACACAACCATGCGTGTTGTTCGAAATACAATGGTTCAATCTTTCTATCACAGATTCTACAAACAATAGGTTCTAAAGGCATTCCATTATCAGAAAGTTCACGTTCTTTATCAATATCATGATCTTCAACATGTTTTGCACCGCTGGTTGGAGCTGCTGCTAACGCACTGTTTGCTCCTGGAAACCCGAGATCCCTAAAAGTTTCATATAGTTGAACTAGATTGTGATCAAATTCAAGGTTTTGAGGTTCTCCGATAGTATGTACACCATCAAGAAACTCTCCCTCAATACCGTTGCTTTTTTGAAACGGTGGTTCGCTTAAGTTTTTAGTTGAAACCACAGCTTTTTGGTCAAGATGTTCATAATCTACTCCATTTGGTTCAGATATATCAGATTCAAACTTATCAGATTTGGGTGTGTAAGAATCTTCAACTAATTCTTCAAACTCGCTCTGTAGTACCCACAAAACATTACTTGGTTGACTGACTTCACGATTATACATCAGCATTCCTTTTGCCTCTACAAGAAGTTTTGTATGTAAGTGTTCACCTAGACAATTGCCGCTTTTTGAGTTATAGCCATCTTCATCAAATTCTAATGAAGGGTCAGAATTTTCATCATGAAGAAATTTGTTCAAGTAAAAGTGTGTTTCAACAGTTCTAGTTTGATCGCCAACAAGTTGTTGAATAGCCAGCATACAAATTTCTTGATCTTTGCTATCCATAATATAGCTTATTGGCTTGTCAACCAAAAATGCTGGGTTGGTGCCAACTATTCGTTCCCAAGCTGGAGAAATATATCTAATAAATCCTTCCAACGAGAGTTCAAGAAGCATACTGGCGCCCTTGTCAATAACTGCTTGCGTTCCTAGATTGATTTGATGTTTAGTACTGATATCTTTATTACTCGAATGAATGTCAGCGTTGTCAGTTTTATAGCTGGATAATAAGTCGGTATTTTTTTCTGGATCAGTCTCTGAGAAATTGCGTAGTTTAGCATTATGAGAACTTTGAGCTTCTATCTTTTGAACAAGATTATCACCTATCGGATCATTTTCGGGCTGATGTATATTTTCACTTTGAATATTAAATTCCAAGCTATGAACAGAATCAGCTTGATCAAAATTAACCCCATTTTGATCGTAAAACCTACCGTCAGTTGTAGTAGTAGGAAAATCATAACCAGCAAAATCATTAGCTTCGACTTTATTTATTGATTTTGGATCTGCTCTGGTATCTTTGCTCATATTCCCAGTATCTATATAATCAACTGGTTGGTTTCCATTTTTTTCATGATAAATCTGATCTTTAGACATTGGAAGCTTATCGGGAGTGTGGTTTATGATCTTGTTGTTTGAAATGCTATTATTTAATACAGAGTCTGATCCTATGCTATAATTTTCAGCATCAAAAGAGGCATTATAATTTGAGTCTTTTTGAGAGTCATGCAAGTCAATATTAACGCCATCTGGATTCATTAGTGTTTTAGAGATTTCAGCTATTTCTTCATTTTCAGCTTCAAACCAAACAGCATCTCCAACAGCAGACTTTGCAGCAAACCACCATGAAACTATTCTGTTGAGAGAACTAATTGCCAAGAGTGAACGTACAAACATACTACGACAGGGCCAGGGTTGATTTTGACCTTCAGCAAACATTTGAGATAAATCGTTTTCCTGCTTAGTAATGATTCTTTCTTCATAATTATATAATGCATTTGGTTTAGTTCTAGATTGATCCCATAGTTTTCCCAAACTCTGTAATTTGTTTACCCAGCTTTCTGTTAACGTATACTGGCTATATAAGCTTGATGAATCTGATGAAGATGAGTTGTTATAAGAGTTGTATGAACCAGATCCATCAGCAAATGAAGAAAGTGAGGTTGAAGAAGCCGATGATAATCTTTTTGATTCTGCATTGTATTTATTAGACGTTTGGTTCATATTTAAAACACTTGCAGAATCAATATCAATACTATTTCCGCGATTTTTGCGATTATTTTGATGTGCACTAGTATTTGAAACGAGTAAAGCGTCTACTGGTGCATCCAAAACTTTCCATATTACGTTTACCAGTTCCATAACAGCTTCTAAGAATGGGGTAAGATGGTAAACATCCTCTGCAATAAGTGGAACACCCATAGATGAAGCAATATGTGATTTTGTTGGGTCGATAACAGAAGCAGTAGAATTACGAGGTGAATTGATTCCTGAATTCACACCTAATAATGGAGAATTTATAAATAAACTCTCTTCCTTGTGTGAGATTCTGGAATCACCTGTGTCAACGGAGTGTTGTTGATTGAATTTTCTAGATAAACGCACACTGCTGGAATTCCATGGCTTTGATGAAAGATCTCTATGGACCGTTGAACTAGAAAATCCAGTTGGATATTCATCTTGTCGTTTGCTGGATTGTGAAGCCACACTTTGGCTACGTTTCACAAACGCAGAATTTCTATTGTGATAGCTGCGACGCTTGTAGATTCTGCTAGGTCCTTGTTTGTAATCTAAACCTTCTGTGGGTTTTCTTTCATAATAATTTGGGTCTTGGGTAACATCTGTTTTTGAAAAATCTTGAGATCTAGGAATTTCTGGTGGAACTTGGATTGGTTGAGAACGTAATGGAATCACATTAGTGTGGTTCTCAAAATTTTTGTTAATAAATTCAATTTGATTTTGCTGTTTATTTGTTTCAACAAATTCCTTGCTTTTAGTATACATACCAAACAATTCACTGTAAGTTTCTGGAAAATTGGAGCTGGCAAAACCAACAACATCTTTGAGATTATCTTTTTCTTTGTCAATGTGGCTATGAGTGCTTTCTATACGAGCTTCTTCAATCTTTAAGCTGTTATCTACTTCTTTGTGCAAAAAATTTTGGCTATCTTTGGCCAAAGAAATGCCAGAATCTTTTGCACCATCAAGACGATCTTTTTCCTCGAAATTGTGATTATGAAAATTACCTTCAAAAGGTTTATGTAAATCAGAATCATTTTTCGATAAGTCATTATTTTGATACACTAATTCGTTTTTGTTTTCTTCTTGGAAATCTCTTGGAATTGATATGTAACTAAAATCATCTTGTATATTGTTTTTATAATCATTAATTTGTTTGTTTTTCTGAAAAGCTTGTGTGTTCATTAAATAATTTGTTGAAGAACCGCTTGAAATAAACGAACTATGCGGATAGCCTATATTATGTTGTTTATCAGATGTAGATGAGGCGTTCTTATGAACATCCATAACTGATTTTTCTTTACTTGTTAGTGGTTGTGTACTGGTTGAATGCTTATCCAAACCTATGTAATTTGATATATAAGCCTTAGTTGTTAGAAGTGTTTCATTTTTCTGGTATCTAGAAGATATCCCGTTTTTATAACTAGGCGAGCCTATCGAACCATCACCAAATAAAGAATGAGAAGGGCTTTCATAACCTTTATTTAATGGCCCTGAAAAACGGAAACTGTTGATAGGCGTGTAGCGTTCAATGGATCGTTCAGGCTTATACAAAGATACCGATGAATTCGAATTTTTGACTGGGCTTGAGTCATCTTCATTACTGGTTCGTGAAATTGTTGAGAATTTTTTTGGAGTCAGAACGACACCAAGTTTGCTATGCAATTCACGTAACTGAGCTGCTGGAAATCCTGATTTTTTCATTTTGGTACTTTTTCCATTCCTTTGTATTCTACTCCAAAATGGCATCTGGGTACCTTTATAAACAGAAGCTTCATCGCTTTTAGTATTTGGAATAATACTACTAGTATTACTAGTGTTTTTTTCGGTGTCAGAATTTGTAACTGATGGGCTATTGACCCTTCTATATATGAGTGACTTTTTTCTAGATTCTTTTTGTTTAGATCTATTTAAATTGTTTTCATGCCCTGATAAAGCACTCTCACTAGCATCTGTAGCATATGATAGCGGTGGTAATGGTGGTCTTGATTTAATTGATGGTGAAGATTGTTGTAGATATAAAGATGATTTTGGCGTTCCTATTTCCTCCTCGCTCAAATATTTCATATTTTCAGTTGAAATGTTTTTGATGGCTGCGTTCAGCTTAACCAAATCCAATTCAACATTTGCTGGTGCTGCCATCTTAGAAATAGACGGTGTGCCATCATCATCTTCAACATCACTCCATAGCTCTTCATTAACGTATTGAAGTCCTTTTTCAACAAACTCGCTCAGATCATTGACCACATGTAATAACTCAGTTTCACTTTCATTTTTAGCTTTAACTAATCTATCCTTTATACATTTCCGAAGAAGAACAATAGAATCAACATAATCTTTGTGATCAAGAAAATTGGACGTATCAATCTCTGGCTCTGGTTCCTCCCTGTCAAACAAAAGAACAGCATTGTAAAAGCTATTATTGGAATTAAGTAATATTGTGTCTCCGCTTTTCTTCGGTTTCCGAAAAGTTTCATTGAGTGGGAAGTGCGAAATTTGGTTTGAAGGGTGTGTGTTATTAACAGGTAAATCCTTTTCAAGATAATTACTCGTATTCGACTTTTGGTCATTTTCTATAAGGGTAGAAATGGAATCATTTTTTATAAAGATTTTTTCGGATTTTTTAAACATTGAGACATTGGGAATGATTTTATCTGATTGTGGGATTTGAATATTAGCATTTCTAACAGAATCTGAATAGTTATTCAAATCCGGATTGTATTTTTCAGTTTCTGTGTTCTTTATATATTTATCAAGTTTTTTGCTTAAAACTTTTTCACTATCTTTAATAGTAGAAACATATTTTGTTTTCATGTTAAGGGTAGAGGGTAGTTTGTTTTCAAAATCTTTACTAGAATAGGGTATATTGGTTGTTTCATTTATGTTTTTATCTATCACAGAATTATCGCTTTTTATATTACTAATATCTTGATAATTCTCAGGTTCTGTATTATTTTCATTGATAGAATTGTCCGCAAGTAAAGTTTTGTTTTTTTTGGTAATCGTGTTGTGTCTGGAGATAAAAGGAGAGTTAGGATTGAGTAAAAATGGGAGAGATCGATTAGCTGCCAAATGTAAGAGCGATGTACACTTATTGTATACATTATGCTTTCCAAGGGCTACTTCTTCATCAGAAACACTAGAAGCCATGTAGACTAAATCACATTTTTTGTTTAACCCTTCTGTGTTTAATAAACCAAGATCATCAACCCATTTATAATCTACTTTAATTACACATGTACACGTGTCAAGTATTTCATATTTTCTTTTATTATTCAGGTGGGGCTTGTCATATTTTTCATTGGTAAAGCTGTCAGCAAGATTAAATTTGCTAGTATTTGTATTATATCCAGAGAGTTTATCATAATTCTCGCTTTTATTGTCATTGATTTGAGATTTCCTTGCCATTAAGAAACTAGAGTTTTTTCTACTTAAGGGGTCTAACTTTTCAGAATTACGGTCACCATCTTCAATTATGTTATTTAATTCTGTGCCACCTTCAGCTATAAACTTTTTCTTATGAGATGCAATACTGTTTAAAGAATAGTTTGATTCTTTAGATTTAGCATCGTTGAAACTATTCAAAGAGCTTTTTTCTAGTCCAAACTTTGAAGCTTCAATGTAAGATGAATTTTTTGCTGAGAATTTACTACTAAAAGAGCTTCTGGGAGTATAGTTATTTTTGAAAGATAACACATCAGAGTTAAATCCATTTGTAGAGGCAGAATCAGAGTATTCAGATGGAGCAGTATTAGAATTGAACCTTTCAATATCATAATTAATAATATTAGATGAATTACTATCCTTGATAAATTTATTTCGAATTTTCTCTTGTGTACTGTCCTTGTTAAATAAAGAGAATTTTTTAACTCTTGGTAATGATATTTTGTGAATTCTGTAAGACCAATTTATAGATTTTTTATACAAACCAGATGATAGTAAATCAGAATTACCATTCGAAGAGGTTGTATCTAGTTGAGCGGAATCAAGATATTGATTATTTAAACTACTGCTAGGACTAAAACTGGTTTTGGGTTGGACCTTTTCATTCTTGAGATGATTTTCCGTAGACTTTTTTGATCGAGTGCTGAAACGCCTTTTAAGATTCGGAGTTTCGGAAATATTATTATCAAATTTATCAATGGTTTTTGAAACCTTGTCTAAAGAACCCCAAAATGGCCATTTAAGTCTCAAAGATCCTTTCTTTACCTTGAGAATTTGTTTTTGGTTCTTTAAGTTGCTCCAGCGTTGAAGTTTTATAAGACGAGATAATGCCAAATATTTTGTATATATGGAATCTGGAATATAAAAGTCCGGGGAAATAGTAAACATTGAGTTATTACTTATATGATTAATGTTTTGTGATTGTAAAGGCGGTCCATGGGTAGACTGGTTCGTTTCTTTGATAGAGCGACTTGATTTGTAGGAATGCTGTTCATTTAGTTCTGTGAATAGATTAGAGGTATTTTCTGGAACTTGGTTTTTACAGTTTTTAATGTCGTTTGACAGCTCAAACAATGCAGGAAGTGATGTGCTATGTTTGAGACAGGTTAGTGATAACTTTTTCAACTCTACAAAGGCTTCTTGATTATGTAGCTGACTTGTATTTTTTTCAAAAAATTCATTGTTTTGTTTTTTAAATGAACTACTTAAGTTGATATTACTTGAAGATTGTAAACGGTTGGCAGGTTGTAAATCAGATTTGATTGTGGCTCCTGTTCTAGAGTTTTCAGATGGGATATTCGAGTTGTATGATTTATCTGTTTCAATGGAATTCCAAGCAATAAAAGAATGATTGCGTGTCAAAGGGTAATTCTGTTGTTTGGAAATTGTGGAAATATCTTCGGGGCTGATAGATTTTGGCTGATTAACCTTAGGTGCGCGTTTTTTATCAAATTCACGATCTTTTTGGATTCTATCTTGAATTATTGGCGAAGCGTCGACGAGGTTTGATGGAGATTCTTTATCTTTTCCATCAGCTCTGCAAAGTTTGCCAATGTTTTTTGGAGAGTTGTCTTTAGTAGTTGTTGTGATTTTGGTAGATATTGTGTTTGAATTAGAGTCGGCATCAATAGAAAGTCTTTTGGATGGTAGGGATGAAAATATTGTATTTTTTGTTAAGGGGCTTGATGGTACAGATTCTGATGTCGATTTACGCGGGTTATTGGAGGATACACTATGTGAACCGGACCTTCTTCTTTGGACGTTTTTAACAGATGGTACATTTGGGTTAATTCCTGATAAGGTGTTTGCTATGCTGCCATTTGAGTCTCTTTTATATTGCTCATCAAAACCTGTGTGTTGATTGATATTATATCCATCAAACATATGTTGGTCTATTGTAACACGTTTGCTTTTAATTTGAGAGCTAGTGCTATGTTTTTGATCATGGGTATTCTTGTGTGTATTTGGAGTGTTGGTTTTAAATGTGCTATATCTTCTTAAACCAGAAACACTTATGGAACCTCGTTTCCGGCTACTTTTTTCTTTGAGACTCTTTGAACCTTTGATTGGGGATACCGGAATAAGAATGTGTTGATTGTTAAATACTTTCGTTTCTTCGGGATGGTTGTATATAGAAGTATTATCTGACTCTGGGTTTTTTTCTTGTGGGAATTGATATAATTCGTTGTTTTTATTTGAAGAAGCCACAGGAATACTTTTTAGATAAAAGCTGGATAATGGCATCATTGGGGAACTTATTTGGCTAGAAAAGGAAGAGGAAATTGATTTATCAGAACTTTTGTGACTTCCAGGGCTAAAAGAAGCTTCTTGTGAGTTACTTTTACTCGAGCTAGATGGTGATACAATATTTGAAGGATTTTTTTGGGGTTGGATGTTAGAAGAATCGGTCGGTGTAGTAAAGATATTTTTTTGGGTTTCTGGGCTATACATTGTATTTATTGGAGATCCATAATTATGATTTGGGGGGCTTTTCTCAGTAAATAACTCGCTGTCCATTGAGATTCTTTTATTCTTTTTTTCGGGGACTCGGATGCGTTCAGGAATGAGAACAGTTCTGATTCGGGATTTGGTTTGCGAAGGAGGAGATTCGTTTGAGGGGTCATTTTCAGTGTCAGTGTGAGTATTTGGAATATCAATATAATTTGTGATTTCAGAGGAATTCTTTGAGATTATGGAGGAGGTTTCAGCCGTTTCATTCTCAATAGATTCTGAAGGAAGCATGGAGATATCATACTTGAGAGGGCTGGAGCCGATATCGATTGATTTTCTATTTTTAGCAGAAAATCTTTTATAAACTGGGATTTTTGTACTCGGATGAATGAAACTTGGGTTTGAAGGGAGATTCTGAGTTGTGTTTTGAAAATCTGTTTTGTTGGGGATGTTTTGATCAGTTGTATTAATGATGGGAGAGTTTAATGGAGTGATTGGAGGGAGACTTGGGGGCAATTGGGATCCGGGGTTTTGAGGGGGGTGAGGGGGATGTTTTTTTGAATTGTTTGAGGGGGGTTTGTTGTCCATGGTTATTGGTGATTATGTGGGTAAGGTTAGTAACAAATAGTGAGGCATTTATTTTGAAATATAGTTAATAGTGTTTAGAGAGAGAATTAATAGTGTTTAGAGAGGATTATTGGTTTTTGAGGGGAATTAATATTGTTTAGAGAGAATTAGTATTGTTTAGGGAGAATTAATAGAGTGTAAAAAGAGATTTAGAGATGAAGATTGAAAGTGTTGATCTAAGACAGACAAAAGTAGAGTTGAAGGGTTGTCAATAGAAAGCAGCGGTTGGTTGAATAGAAAACAAGTGAAATTGGCCTGGGGAATCATGAGACAATTGTTTTGGGAAAGCTGTCAACAATATAAATTTAATCCCAAACAAAGCTATTTCTAAAATGGAAATTATCAAACAAAAATCAAAGCTTTTTCCCGTCGCATTTTTTAGCTGCTACTTTCTTCTTATTCGCTGCTCGCTTTTGTGTTTTTTAAAAAAAGTAGCAGCCAATGGCTTGTGCATGAATTTGGGGCTTTTCTTAATCAAAGTGGATTCTCTGCCCTAAAACAAAATTCGTTTATTTTTGTCTTGGAATTTCTACAACTATTGGTAATCTAAATTAGATATTTGTGTCAAAAAAATAGTGTATTATTGTGCATTTCTACTTTGGCTGTGATTGGTTCGTCATACAGTCAATAAACATGTTGGTGATGTATGCTGTTAGTCCCCAGATTGGTTGTGCTTTTCCCGACAAGTATCCTTTGTTGTAGCCCATTGCCGACATTGTTGGAAGTTCAACTTTGTTTCCGCTGTTTTCCAGAAACCAAGCCAATGGAAGCGTAAAGACTTCATGAACTTCGCCTTCACTCACTCGCAGCTTTTCCACATCAAAGTCTTCTCCCTCCACAACCCCAACCACTGGGTGTACCTTAACACTCAACCTTCTCCCAGGAACTGGGGGTAATCCCCCCAAAACCCTTATTTGCGACTGCTCAATCCCTATTTCCTCCCAAGTTTCTCTTAATGCTGCCTCCAACACACTTTCCCCAGCATCTATTTTCCCTCCTGGGAAACTACAAAACAACAAAGCTATAATTTATATCTATGTTATGCTTTAAACCTTATCTGTCCCTTGTAAGAGTTCAGTTTTTTGCTTCGCTCTTCGAAAACCAAACACGCTTCTTTCCTAACATTACATAAAAGCACCACAACTGCAGCTTCCCTTATCTCATTTTCGTATCTTTTGTATTTTATGTTTCCCTTCAACACATCATATTTCCCTTTTGTAATCTCATCAAAGTTTTTCAATCTTCTTTCAATCCTCTCGAACCCCTCTTCATCTAAGTTTTGAAACCAAACTTTTGAATTCCCCTCTTTTCCTCCATATCCTCCATTTCCAGCTGTTGACATCTTTTTACTCGCACACACCAGAGTTCTCTTTATATTTGAGTTTAGTATATCATGAGAAACCACATTCAGAAACCCTGAATTGTTTAACTTGCTTTTAAGAAAAATCGTCTTTTGAAAGCTCTTCATTCTGATATCATTTGATTATAATTGAAAGAGTTGTTGTTATCAACAAAATTTATGGTGTGTTGTTTTCAAAACGAAAATTCCCTTTTCGGATCTTTACAAGTAAAAAAATAAAATCACGAGTATTATAAAACATCATAGTAATCTACATGTGACCCTGATTCATATTTGTCTTCATTCAAAACCTTGTACAAAGCTTTTGCACTATCATCCATTGACACAAGTTTTTTGTTTTCATTCATTTCGCTGTAAATCTCCTTTTGACTAGCATCTCCTATACTTTCCCTAACTCGTTTCTGCATATCATTGTTCAAAGGTCCAGGCGCATAACTTAAAGTTTTTACTTTAATCCCCAGAATCCCATTATTTCCTGTTTCTGACTCTTTTGCTAAAACCGCAAGTATCATATCACGACTTGCCTTTGCTGATGCATATAACCCCCAGCATGGAAAAGCTTGAACTGCAAGTAACGAAGAAATCTGGATAACACGAACCAACCCTCCACCATTTCCAAGTTTTTGTCGCTGAAGAGTTCTTTTACCAAAGTCGAGCAAACGAGACAAAATAAACATAAAGCTCACCACATTCAAATTGTAGAAACTTGAAATTTCATTGAGATTATTGTACTCCTCAATTCTTTTTGATAAATCTCCTAAACTACCAGCATTGAAAATCAAATCTATTCCCGAAATACAAGAATCAGTATTATCCTCTTTTTCTTCTATTTCTCTAACTATATCCTATTATAAAATATAAAAAAATTAAACTCTTGTATTCCAAAAAAGAGTAACTTTGATTTTAAATAATGTTGATAATCCTTACCTCGCATTTTATCACCACTTTGTTTAAAACTTCTTCTTTAAGAACCGACAATTCTATATCAGGAACAATGTATGTCTTTATCAATCTAACTCCATTCACACTTGATTCTCCAGAATCTTTATGATGTTGACCATCAAAATCATTGTCTCCAGCTGGATTTGCACTAATTTCAAAAGATAAATTTTCCAGATCCCGTCTAGATCTACCAACTAGAACAAGATGCAAGCAAGAATCTTTATTAGAATTTCCAGGATGAACCGAGGAATCTGTTGAATGTGTATAATAGTTTCTTGCAGCTTGTTTTGATAATGATCTTCCAAACCCACTTGCTGCACCTATGATTACAGTAATAAAATTGTTCATATTGTTTTAGGAATGATAGGCAAGTAGAAATGTAATATGTACAACAGCTAAGAGAGTATAAATTGTTGAAAATTCAGTTTATAGATATTTCTTGAGCCAATCAAATTATCATTTTTTGTGGTATATTTTGATTTCCTTTTTTGGAAACAAAAAAAATGTTTTGGGAAATACAGAGAAATAGAAATTGGAATAAAAAACTTTTCAATAAACAAATATCTGATAGCTTACTAATACAGTCACGGATTAGTTTGATAAACGACGTTTTTGAATTGGGGTTTTTTTTAAATAAATATGTTGTCCAATTAAAATCACATTGTAAAGTGTAATTGCGATTCAATTGCGACATAAATCAAACAAAATGTGTATGAACTATAATTTATTCTTTACATTTCTTTTATGTAAAAAATACTCTAGAAGAGAGTTTCTTTGGTTGTTAGTAATCCCTTTTTATACAAAAAGGTATTGATTAAATGAAATTCCCAAAATAAAAAGTCGGTAGAATTTCTGTAAAAATTTTTTTACTATATAACTGACAGTTTTTCCTTTTGAT
>MBFT01000566.1:3069-18998 GCA_003086725.1 Furculomyces boomerangus | reverse complement strand
TATATTAAAGATATAGATAAAAGGGTTTGTGATATTTGAAAAAAAAATTGCTTCTAAACCAAAATCTTGAAACGTCTTTTATCTTGTTTTAGCTTTTTAACATAATAGTTCATTAAATTCATTTTTCAACCCAAAGATCCAAAGCTTGAAGAGTAACAACATCGTGAATGATATTATTTTTTTAATATTATGAATATATCTACAATAAACTTTGATTAATTAAAAATAAAATGGGTTTTCATTTAATATTTTGATGATGTAATATACTTTCAAGTTCTGGAGTTGAAAAGTAAAAAATAGGGAACTGGAAAGTATTTTATTTTTTAAGTAAAAGCGCAGAATAAGCAAATAAATCAACCAAAACAGCCTAAGATTTATCTTTTGGTCTAACAAATTGTAGAGTATCTCAATCCTCACAAAAAAGTTGATTTGAGAATGAAGTTTATCTTGGAATTTTCACCAAATTTAGATGTTAATTATCTCTCAAAACTGAATAGTATTTCAATCCTGTTAAAAGCTGGACATAAAATTTTGAAAAAAGTATGACTTGTTCAATCACGAATGATTTATTTATAATGTGGATTTAGCAGAAAAATTTGTAATTTAGCCATCCAACATTTTTATTTATCAATAAGGTCGCATAAAGTGCTCATATGGCACATTTTTGAGTAAAAAAGACGTTTTATAAAATTTTTTCCTCAAATAGGCCTATTCAATGAAAAGGATTTCTTGTTTACTCAATAATGGACCATGTTTTAACACTCCAAATCCTGAAGTTTCCACTTGTTTAATTCATTTTAATGTACTCCAAGATTTTGAGGGTTTAAGGATTGGGTCAAATGTGAGACTTTATATTTAAAAACCAATTTGTTTATTATTCAAACTTGCATATTTCTTTGTAATTCTTCAATTTCTAGTTTGTATACCCAACATTATTTTTATTTGTGTATGACACTGTATGTAAAGTCTAATTCTACATTTTATTTTTTTCCTGTTTGTTTGTATTAAAATACAAAAAAGAAATATAAATAATGTTGGGGGTTTATGGTTTAATTCAATACTATATAAAGAGATATAGTCCCACACAACTTTTTATCACATCCCTTTTATCTTCTTAAAATATATTTATAAACCATTCGGATTCAGGGATTCTTCAAAATTATTAACGTCTTCACTTTTATATCCATAAATCCTTTAGCTACCACACAAACAACACATTGAATTCTGGATTAAAAAATGAAGCTCACTACCAAAATAGCTCGAATGTCAACAGTTACAATTTCAATGCTTTTTGTAACTATGCTCATATACTATATATTCTCTTTTAATGCAACTTCTAAAAAGTATAGCTCTAGTACAAATGATCAAGGAATAGAGAATGAATTTCCTATTAATGGTAAAGCTCCAAAACAGAAAAACTTGAAAGCTGCACTGGTTTCACTTGTGCGCAACAGTGATTTGATTCCATTAATAAAAACTATCCGACAAGTTGATGATAGATTCAACAGAAAATTCAACTATCCAATCATTCTCCTAAATGATGAGCCGTTCACAAAAGAGTTTAAGAAAAAAGTACAAAGTATTACGAAAGCCAACATCACATTTGGTCTTGTTGAAGGAGAATCTTGGGGTTACCCTCCATGGATTGACCAGGAAAAAGCAAAAAAGGAAAGAGAAACAGCAAATTACATTTATGCAAAAAGTGAAAGTTACAGATTTATGTGTAGGTTTCAATCTGGATATATTTTCCGCCATCCACTCTTAAAGGATCTAGACTACTACTGGAGAATTGAACAAGATACAAACTACTTTTGTGATATTGACTATGACCCATTCAGATTCATGAAAGATAATAACAAAATGTATGGATGGACAATAGCTTTTTGGGAATTTATGCCAACAGTTAGAACTCTCTGGGACAAAGTAGATGAGTTTATGAAAAAATACCCTCAACATATTCCAGAAACCAACATCATCGAGTTTGTGAAAGACAGTAGAGGTTACAATGGATGTCATTTTTGGACAAACTTTGAGATTGTTGATTTGAGATTATACAGATCACAGGCATATTTAGACTTTTTTGACTATCTAGATAAATCAGGAGGATTCTTTTATGAAAGATGGGGAGATGCACCAGTTCATTCGATTGCAGCATCAATATTTTTGAGAAAAGAACAAATCCATTTCTTTTCAGATATAGGATATTCTCATCCAGGAGCAGCAGGACATTGTCCAAAGGATTCAGAAATGAAAGGAGTATGTCATTGTGATCCCAATAAAGATAACATTATAGAAAATCATTGTGCAAAACATTGGCTGAAGCTTCAATGATTTCTTATTTATAGAAAACAAGTATAACTTAGAGTTGTCCAATAAGATTAGCAATCAGATTAGGGTTAACCATTCTTTCAAGCTATATTTATTACAAATAAAAACTACATCTCAATTACTAAAAAATATTAAAGTTATAATTCCAAATATTATTCTTGAAACAAATACAGAACAACAGTGATGTATAGAGTTATACTTTTTTTGAGAACGATAAGAGTGGAAATGACTAAAAAAATTGTTCGAAACTAAGGCTGTAAATGTGGTTAGAGAAATCAAGATTTCAAACATATGCAACAAAGACAAGTTGAAAATCCGAAATATACCTACTATGACTGAAAAAAAGGTAACTTTAAAGAAAAACATAGATTTTTTTGTTGCAGTTTTCTGATCTATCGAATATTCTTTCATTCTTAATTGAATTTGAAAAAACGATTTTCTGATTTTATTGGCCACGTAAACACTGTATTTTTTAAAAAGTATACAAAAAAAAATCATCCTATAAGGTTTTGAATTAGAAAAGAAAAAGATTTGTAACATTATGAAAAAAAAATCTTATTTAGGAAATTCGATGATTTGAATTTTGTACAGTGACTGTACTTTCATTCCAAAACATTTTCACTGATTTTCAATAGTACAAACTTGTAAATCTTTAGTCATTGGTTTGAACTTTGGAAATCTCGTGTTTAGGTCTCAAATAGTTTGTTATTTGAAATTTTTACTATGCAGGAAAAATGGGTAACTTAAATAGGATATAATTAAATCAAAGTGTATTTCTTCTCTTGTTTGCTTTATTTAAAACTGTCAAAATAGGTTCTGAAACCCACTTAGTTTTATACATAGTACTACAAAAAGAAACTCCTTTTCTAGAAAGGTTTTGTGTATCCATATTACAAACACAAAAGCTAAGAAAAACCGAATGTTTCTTTCCACGAAACCAAAAAGCCTCACTTTGCTTTTGACAGCTGGCACTTGAAAAAGTATAAATTCGTCGCCTAATACCAGTATCCAAACTATATCTTTTTTAAAGGCAACATTATAAGGTAAATATCTCACAATTTTGAATAAATTTCAATCTCATTCAAATTATAGATTTATCGATATTCTCACCACCATTATCTTTGAATAAATTAACACAGTATTTGTAATTCCTTTTTTGATTAAAAGATTTTAGTATGGCTTTTAAAAATCAAGCAAATATAAAGACATTAATTGCTGGTTTTCTTGTCGCAACTACCGCTGTTTCGCTTACTATCCGAGATGGTTCAAAAGAAACGACTGTAATGTTTGGTGGAACTAAGATCAGTCTTGCTGCATTCAATGCATACCATTACTGTCAACCGTCTTATCCAGATCCAGATACATACACCGCTCTTCCAAATAGTAAACTAGTCTATGTTCAAGCAATAGTTCGCCATGGTAATAGATCACCCAGCCTTAATTTCCCAAACAACAATGTCACCTGGTATGATTGTGGTAGCTCTCTAAACCGTTTGTATGAAAACAAAGTCAACAATGATGATGACAGTGTAACAATGGTTCAAAACATCTATGGATTAACACCTGGATCGAATGATTATGGAAGTAGCCTTTGGGAAGGAAATTGTTATACTGGCCAACTTACTGACTCTGGAAAAAAACAGCTATATGATTTGGGTTCTGCGATTAGAAAGGTTTATGTTGATAAACTTGGTTATCTTAGCAAAAATTTAGCTAAAAACAACTCCGATTCTATTTATGTTCGCACAACCTATGCTCCTAGAACCACGGATTCAGCAATAAATCTAGTCAGCGGACTTTATCCATCTCAATACAGGGAAAAGGGCGTAACTGTTAACACAGGATATTTTCCAATTGAAGTAGACAATTCATTCTTTAATTCTGGCCCATGTCCAAACATCAATGTGCTATTTAGCAAGATTAAGAGCTCTCAACAATATATGGAATTTTTCAACAGTACTTTGCCTGATTTAAACAGATTCATGAATATATTAGGAGTTTCGCCAACAAATTCTGCCTTTAATTCTGATTGGGGAAACAGTGTGGATATAGCTACATCTACTATGTGTGCAAATAAACCACTTCCTTGCAACAGTACAGGAAGTTGTATCACAACCGATGACGTATCAATCTCGCTAGCAAACCTTTACCAGCAATTCATTTACCAAAAAAGAGATAATAACCTAGTATTAGATCTATTATCAATTGGTCTAACCCCTATTCTTAAGAACTATATTTCCAATATCAATGCAGCTATTCAAACTGACAAAAAAAATCCAAATTTTGATTCTTGCAAAAATAGCTCGGTAGGTACAAAATTTGCTATCCATTCAGCTCATGATGAAACTATTATCAATTTGCTTGCTGTATTAAATGCATCTAATGAAGATATGCTTCCTCCCCCTTTTGCTAGTAACGTATTAACTGAAGTTTGGAGGGATTTGTCTACTGGAGAATATAAAGTCAGGATTCTCTACAATAACAGAGTTATTAATGTTGGTCCTGCTAGAAAAAAAGGAAACACAGATACTGTTGTTATTTCCCAAACTCAGGCGACTGATACTAATCCAGCTTGGTGTGACTTTAACAATTGTAGTCTTGATACATACCTTGCATACCTTTCTCAGTATATTACATCTGATCTTTATAAATTGTGTCACTAATAGTCTTTTATATTTTAGTAAACCTAGTTTAATATCAGATATAGTTTATAATAGAAATTTATTAGTTAGGATATAATTTATTAGCCTTATAATTTTGGTTTTTGAGTTGCTATAAATTCAGATTTTTTCTCATCGCTTTCAAAAGATACAAGTTTGGGTTCTCGTTGGATGTAATTAAAATTAGTTATAGGGTTATATTCTCGAGCCAAATTGAGCACATTTTCATCAAGTTTAAATCTTAAATTCTCAACATTTTTGTTGCTTTTTAAAACTTTTTTGGTTTCAGTTACTCTGAATAAAGTTTCTTGTCCAATAGAAGCAATATGTTCTCCACTTTGTGAATAGAACTTTCCTGTAACAAACTGTTTATTATTTGTTACTGTTGGGCTTTCCAAGGTAAATAATATCCATTCATCAGCCCTAAACTTTGCTTTACTTTTAGCGTTTCCTGTGTTGTTGTGGAAATATAATGTGTGGTCTAGTGTTACTATCATTCCAATACTAACTAAACCATAGTTGTATCCCCAAAAATATGGACTGCTAATAAAATTTGGAATCCAAAAGTCGCTTATCATTGCAATAAATAAGTATTGTGTTTGTTGTGTACATTCCTCTAAATTCGCACCAAATTTGAACCACCGACAACACAATGGATTGCCAACAGTATTGTCATAAGGATGTTTCATATTTGGATTGACTTTGCTTTTGTCTTTGTTAATAAATACTTTATCGTCTGAAAATGCATTTTCGTGTTTGTTGACAATGAGATTGATAGCATCTGCAGCCCATAATCGAGATTTTATGATTTGACTGTTAGTTTCTTCCATTTCTGGATCCTTGAATGTTGCAGTTCTGGAAATTAATGAATACTTGTTGAATACCGATAGATTCATATCCTGGAATATTTGGGAGGGGTTTGGTAATTTGTCTTTATGATGTTCAACTACAGGATATATTTTATGTTCTGGTGGATAAACATCAATCATTTTGTACTAAAAATAATAATTGCTGTTAGATTTGGTATTCTAAAAAATACTATATCTAATTCAGCAATATGAAGAATATGGAATGTGTACCTGTATCTCTGTCGAATAATCTTCGTATTTATGAAAACTACAAGTAACTGTAAAGATGGTGGAATCACCTTGCTTTGCCTTTACATGTCTTGTTGCAAATGATCTACCTAATAATAAAGATAATATACTGTCGATGATTTTGTCAATTGTGGAAACGCTGGTAAATAAATTAGAAACATTACCATCACGAATTCTTTCGACTTGAAATTCAATGTTCTTTTCATAGTCACCAGCAAGTAAAAAGTATGAATACATTGACTACAATAATTTGATACAATTAAGTAACAGTGGTATAGAAAAATGGGTGTAAGTTTACATGAATTCCATATTCAGGTGGCACTGTAAGAGTAGCTGAAGCTAGAGATTGAACGATAACTTGACCACCTATTTCATTTTTTTCGAATTTACAATGTTTCTAAATATCTATTCTTTATATATAATACTGTTGTTTACCATAAAGACCTCGAGAACCACCAATTAGCCAATTCCTTGAAGACTTGAACAAGTCATTTGAGATTTCTAAAGTTATTAATTAGAAAAGATTCTGTCAAGTTTAAAAGATTTTGAAATAACTTGCTTTCAACAAAAAAGTATTCTTTAATTTCAGATTCTATTTTCTCCATTTTGACTTTTGTTGAATAAAAAGTTTCAGAGGAAAAAGTATTATTTTAAAGTTGTAGAGAAAAACATTTTCAAGTTAATAAAGAGATGAAACACATTTCCCTGTGTTGATGATAATCTATACTCCTTTGAAACTTGCAAATTTCTTGATGTTAAATGGACAAATTACATTGTTTATTGGGAATACCTTACTTTCAACATTAGTAATAATATTTTTATTTATGCTTTATATCAGGCTGATTCACTTTCAGTTTTCCACAAACCCATGAAAAATTATTGGTATCCAGAACTTGGTTCACAGAATAAACAGGTTTAAAATACGAACTATTATAGATAAAAATGCTGAAAATCATATACCCCGTCCAATAAAACTATGTCACCAGACATTAAAAACAGGAAACTTTCAAAGAAATGTCCAAGTGTGGTTTCTCTTAGGTACACTTTCAACATATCTTTTTTTTTCTCTTATTTCAGACTCACTTATACAAAATGACTACAGAGCTTTACTTTCCAAATTGTCAGAATCCTCTTGTCAAGCTCCATACTCCCTTCTCAAAAAAACTTACCATCTTTGTTGTTCAAATGATATCTCTTCCAGAAAACAAGTTGAGTGTGGATTTCTTGGATGCATACTCAGCTGCTCTAGACTACATAGATAACATATATAACAATCTTGAAGATTCCAGGAAGAATATTGGTGGATGTCTTATTACGACTTCTACTGGGAAATTCTTTAGTAATGGAGTTGATTTAGAAAACTCTATTGGAAATTCTACCTTTGAAAAAATTCTTCCTCTATTCCTTGCACGCCTTCTGAGCTTCAGACTTCCAACAATTGCGGCTGTTAATGGTCACGCCTTTGGTGGGGGATCTGTAAGTACTTGTACAAAACCAACTCTTGTTAAATATATTTTTCAATAGGTCCTTGCCTTAGCCCACGATTATGTAATCATGGGAAACCAGAGAGGTTACATCTGTATGAACGAAATACTTCTTGGAGTTTCCATAAATTCTTGTTTTTTTGAAACACTAAGAACAAGATTTTCTTCACCTTTAGTTCTCAACAAATTTGTCCTTCAAGCCCACAGATTCACAGGTGATCAAGCACTAAAAGCAGGATTTATAGATCAAGCTGTTCCAAATAATAAAGTTTTGAAATCTGCTTACAAACTTGCAAAATCTCTTTCCCCTCTTGTACTTAATAGAGGTATTACTTATGGTTTGACAAAAACCGAAAAAAACAAAACAGCAATAACATCACTTTTGGAAAAGAAAGCCTGGATGGGTTCTACCCACTCAAAACTATAAACCTTTTCATTACCTTTGATTTTTATATGTAATCTTTTTTAAACATAAACATCCACTCATAAAGGAAAAGGAATCAAATTATATATCTGTTAGGAAATATAACCATAATTTTTTTGACTTTTGAGTTGTATTTAAAATGATCTTGATAGCCCAAAAATTTTTACATCAAAATATTTGATAGAAGATACATTTTTTTTATGACAATTTAAAGTATATAAGATCCCATTAAACATTACACAATAAAAACCAAAAAGTTGAGCAACTTTTTTGATGAGATATTAAAGAAAAACATAACCATTTTAATTGTACATCCATATTTGTGTTTTTATCAATTTTTGAGAGGTAGATTTGTTTTCAATAATAAAATTTCTATTAAAATGACATCTAATTTGAAGAACAAAAAAAATGTTAGACTACAAAATATAGTCGTTCTGATCTTTTTCATCTTCAGCCTTCTCTTCAATACTACTAAGGATATATCCAGTGCTGGGAATATTGAATGAGATCATATCATTCCCTTGACTTATTGAATTGTTTAGAACATCATCCACAATTTTACTAGAATAGATATCAACGATATTCTGGAAAACATAGTTTTGTACCGAATTTGGGGCTGATTTTTCTAAAAGCTCAGAGTACTTGCTATATATTTCATAATTGGTTTTACTAGATTCTCTGGTATTGGCTTTTGATAAAGCTGGTATGTAAGAAGCAGTATCTTCTCCATCAAGCAAAAGATGTTGGTACTCATCACCTGAACGAATATTTGAATTGTTATCTTCAATTATGGTATCTGAAAGCGCTTTGTAGATTGAAATAGCAATATCATCAATATTCAAGTATTCGTTGATTTTTAGTGTAGAGAAGGAATTTCCAAAACAACACAATACAGTGAAATACGATCCATACTTAGGGACCAGCCATGGGTCTACGTCAGAATCATCAATAGAAAACTTTTTCATATGATCAAATATCACACCATATTTTTTGTTTTCATCATGAGCCTTTAAAATTAGTTTTGATAGTCGATTCAGAAAAATTGGATATACAACAAACAAATCTGCATGGTTGATCATTTTTTTATAATTATTTGTTAACAGTTTGAGTTTTAGTGGGACGTCAAATTTTCTACCACTTTGGTTAATTCCCATTAAATTCAAACATATGACTCCGCTTACAAGTGTCCAAGTTGATGCAATGTTTTCGCTATGATTTGGAGGTAAAGATTCGTTGAGATTGTGTAGCATTTCTATTTGTTTTCCTGCACATTCTGAAATCATATTTTTTGCAAAAACTATTCTTTTTGGACGTATATGCTTTCCTTTAACTCTTACCATTTCACTTTGGAAAAGAACAATCCTCATAGAGTTGTGCATTTGATTGAATATGTAGTTTAACACTTGACTTTCAATATCTATAGTCATTCTAAGAGTATTTTCATGCTTTTCATATGTTTCCTTAATTTTTTTAAAGTTCACTGGGTTTGGAATGAGAATGTTATCGCTGTAGTTGTTGAGGTTATCAATGTGTCTTAACAGCTGGTTATTATCATCATTTCGATTATAAACCTTTGTGATCCATCTTCTTCGTGCGAAAAGACTTATTTTACCACGAAGCAATATTGTTTTAACTAGATCCTTGTGTTTTTCTTTTGGGTGATCGTTTATATTTATGGTATTTGCAATATTGTTCCAAAGCATCAATTCTGGATGATTTTCTTTACATTCACCACCATACCTCCAGAAAAAATCATTCTTCGGAAGGTTTACTACAATATCCCTATCTTGAATAGTAGGAAATGTACCTGCAAATGCCATATTCATCCTATCGTAGGTATAAAAACTCCAGAAAACTCTTCTCCTGAACTCAAGTTCTTCCTCGTTATATTTCATTTTTGCTATTCTTGATAAATCAATTTGGTATATCCTAGATATTCTGACGGATCTATAATAATATAACGTAAATAAAACATGTTTTCAGAATTATGAATACTGGCTTTAACTTACAGTTGCGATAATCCTATTTTTAAAAATTTTAAGAATTTTTGTTGAACATAGTATTATTTATAGATAAACGGAGTTGAATTGATGATTCTTACTCAATAACGTCTCGTAAGGCACAGTGCTAGTTTCGCGGCCATAAGATGCAGATAGTATTACACAAGTCCATAGATAAAAAGGGTTCCTAGTATCGGTTTCCTGTTTCAACAGTTCTAAAGATTCATTTGCATACTCGGATTCAAGATTTTTGTCTTCAACAGTTGTAGTGTTGCTGGAATATCTGCTTCCAAGAGAAAGTATGGAAAAGTAAAAATAATCAGGATATTGCCTATTTTTCATTTTGTGGTAGAGCTCGGGGATTCTGACAGGTATCATGACAGAAGGGAAGGATATTGGAAGTTGGAATATCATTTTTTCCAAGCGTTCATTTGTTGGCAGAGGTATTTCATTGCCACCTAAAAAGTGTCAATAGTGTTAGTATTTAAGGGGGTAATTAAGAGTAGTTGATTACTTATTTTTGACTTCTTGAAGAAATTTTGTTGTTCATTGATATTTCTCTGCATTTTTAGTTTGTGAAAAATATTTTAAAAGACCAAGATGAAAGGATGTTTGGTTTGGTTTATATAGTTTTATTACCAATTGAAAGATGAAAGTTAGCGTCAGCAGTTTCTAAATAGGAAATGAATTGTTCCTTTATAAATTCTAAGTATTAAACTTCCAATCAAATGTTATAAATACCAATTTTTTTTCTTTTGGAAACAATCAGTCATTAATATTACAAATCAAAAATTTTGTTCAGAAATTTTCTAGTAAAAAAAACTACAAAAAGCTTGTGATACAAAGATTAATTGTTTTTTAGTACCTTTATTGGTTAAAACTGTTTTTTAACGCTCAAAATCCTATAACACCACAAAGTTGTAATTGGCTCAAAAATCACAACCAAAAAGTCGATAAAAAAATTGAATTTTCAATTACCACAATGTGATAATTGACGCTAACAAATTTTCTCGAATTTGATTTTTTCACTTTTTTTTCACCTTTTTTTTTTACACACAAATCTATCAATCCAATTCGTTCATCTTTGTCCAATCAAAATTAAATCAATTTACCAATCATTTTTATATAAAATTGATTTTTCAAAAAAATATAGTCAATTACAACAATGTTGTAATTGAAAATTAATTTGTCCAGGATTTTGTTAATGAAAAAGACTAAAATTTTTTTCCTTTTTTCCTTAGGCTTGTAGGTCACCCAGTACTCTTTTTATAATTACTACGGGTTTGAAGTAAATTCCATTACAATTCATTTCTATATTGACTTGTAAAGACTGATTCTAAGGGGAAAAATATTTCAAATCTGAAACAATATTAAGTTTGTATCAAAAAGCCAATTAAAGATCATCTTTTTATTGATGGAAATTACTTTTTATCTCAAAACCTAATAACTATCTTTCATAAAAAACGATTCTAAAGATATTTATAAAAAGATAGAATTATTTCATTTTTTCAAGGTTATTTGATTAACACCTAGGTCTATTGTGTTCATAGTAATACGACCCACGACAAGTTTTGTTGACTCTGCAATATACAGGAGTTTCGACACTTCCATCGCACTTCAGGTAATAGTGCGGTTCATTCGGTACACATTTTGTCCTTGATGTAAAGTAAAAATCGCAGTATGTACTACAATAAACATTTATGGAAAGTTCCAAAACAAAAAATATCATAATAATTCCTGCTATAAAGCTTTTCATGGTGTTTGGTTTTTTGATGAGAGATCTTTCACTAGATTTGTTAATTTTTTTAATTTCGGATGTATCCTTGGAGTTTGGCGCTTTGATTTTGAATTGATGTTTAAAATTATGTTTATATATTATAAAATTTTTATAAAATACCTAGGCTTAAATACTTTTTTGAGTTGAAGACTAATAACAGAAATAAGCTTTAATCTGTTTATGGATGATGTAGAGCCAAATGAATTGTGTGACAGCAAATAAAATGACATGGTAATTCTCACAAGTATTCACCTTCTTTCAGAAGCACATAAAAGCTACGTCAGTTTTATCTATTCTGTTAATTATTCCGTTTCTTATTTGCTACTTTTGCATTTATTTTTTTGTAATTGTACATTCAAGTATCATGTGACGATAGTTTCTAAAAATCCTGCATTTAGTATTGGATGAACCAACACTCTTCCTGCAAAGAAACTCGTGCCTTTTGTTATTATACAGAAATCTAAAAATATACGAATAGAATAGTTGAAACTTATGTCGGAAATAAATAAAATATCATATTCAATTTTTATTTAGAATTGTGATAAAAAAGTCAATGGATAACTAATGAGAAAAATACTGTCAAGGAAACATTATTTTATGAATTTGAAAAAAAATATTTGAATTGTAAACGTGAATGTATATCTACTGGAACGAATAACTCGAAAAACAATAAAGAGTGTATTACAGAATGCAAAAACTAATAATAACCAAGGAGAAAGGATCTATTTTATGGAGTATGTTATTTTTGACTTGAAATTTTTAATACATAATCATCTGGCTTTACTGCTAATGTAAAGGTTCTTTGTAATAGCACGTATTTAAGGTTAATAAATTTTAGTCTATTTTTATAATAACATTACAAAACGGATACAAGTATTTAGTTTTCTTTTTTGGAATTTCTACTTATCTAATACAATTTTTCTAATAAAAACGTGTATCAAATGTAAATATCATATTTAAACAAAAGTTAAAAGAATTTAGTGTCTAGTAAAAAAAGTAGAAAACCCAACCAAATTCTAGGAAAAAAAGTTTTCAACAAATATATGGATGAATGGAATAACCAAAAATACCCGAGATTTGATTTTCCAAATGAGTATGATATTGAACAAGATCAGCTAAAATATAAAACTGAAAACTACTTTTGAATTCAAATGAGGGTATAATTTTTTTTAAAAAACTTTTGATTTAGGAATCAAAATTTATTATAATGTTTTAATATGTATTTATTTCTACGGGATTATTTTGCGCTGATTCGTTTGCAAAATAGAATAGCACTGGAATATATTTTTATAAAAAGTTTCAATTTCCTGGCTAAATAGCAAAGATGTATATTTCTAGTTTTCAAACGTAAATATCATGAGTTCACACTTTTACTATCTTTATTGATTTGGCATGGTTCAAGTAAATTGGCCAATTAAATAAAAAACAGGATGAATTATTTGAGGATAATTTCTGAAACATGATTTCTCCTGTTTATAGATTCCTTGTATCGTTTTCTTTCTCTTTCTTTAACATTTTTTTGTACAGAATGACTACAGAACTTTACTTTCCAAATCTTCAGAATCCTCTTGTTAAGCTTCATACTCCATTTCCAGGGAAGCCAACAATCTTTGTTGCGGAATTGTTAGGTCTTCCAGGAAACTGGTTGACTATAGCTTTATTAGATGCATACACAGCAGTTCTTGACCATATTGATAACATATATAACAATCTTGAAGATTCCAGGAAGAATATTGGTGGATGTCTTATTACGACTTCTACTGGGAAAATCTTTAGTAATGGTGTTCATTTAGAAGAATCTATTGATAATCCTGTTTTTCTGAAAATGCTTCCTCTATTCCTTGCACGTCTTTTGCACTTTAGACTTCCAACAATTGCGGCTGTCAATGGTCATGCTTTTGCAGGGGGATTTGTAAGTGTCAATTATATTTGATTATTATAAAACATTTTTTATATTAGGTTCTTGCTTGTGCCCATGATTATATAGTAATGGGAAATGAAAAAGGTTATATGTGTATGAATGACGTTCTTATTGAAGTTACTGTACATTCATGTCTTCTTGAAGTAATAAGAACAAAAATTTCTTCTCCTTTAGTTCTAAACAAAACTATTCTTGAAGGCCACAGATACACAGCTGATCAAGCAGTAAAAGCAGGATTTGTAAGCAAATCAGTACCAAATGGTAAAGTTATGGAAACTGCTGGTGAACTTGCTGACTCTCTTTCACATCTTGCACTTAATAAAGGATATGTTTTTGGTTTATTAAAAGCCGAAAAAAACAAAAATGCCATAAAAGCTCTAATGGAAAATGATCTTGTAGCAGGATCTTATCTCTCAAAAATATAACTTGTATTAAAAGTTTCTGTACTTTTTGAATTACTAGCAGTAAAAGCTGTTTTATTTCTTAATCAAATATTAGTTTATGCTAGTTACGTTTTTTTAATGTTTCTATCTTGATATAACTATTAAACTTTGGTTTTCATTTAAACACTATTTTAAATTCAAAACTAAATATACCAATAAAAAAAAAAAAGTGTAAAAAAGTCATCAGATAAAAACTATTTTTTTGGGCGAACTGTTAAAGTGTTTGCTTGTCCAACAGAGAAGACATCAACAGAAGAAATAACAGATTTAGAACTAGTCGAAGCAGTAAATGCAACAACTTCGGCAACATCATCACTTGATAGTGCTTCAACGCTGTTATACATTGCTTTTGCTTTTTCTTTGTCTCCACGGAACATAGAATTTCCAAACTCGGTTTCACCATAACCCGGAAGTATTTCAGATACTTTAATGTTAGTTTCAAGGGTTTCCATTCTTAGAGCATCAGTTATTGCGCGAACAGCAAATTTTGTTGCAGGGTATACACTTCCACCTGGAAATGCCAAAACACCAGCACATGATCCAATATTAATGATATGACCTTGGTTTTCTTCTATCATTTGTGGCAATACTTGTTGAGTCATCCAAATCAACCCCTTTACATTTGTATCAAGCATAATATCAATTTCATTATCAGAAATGTCTTTGAGAGGATCCATTCCTACCATTACACCAGCATTATTAATCAAAATGTCAATTTTTGATGCCCATTCTGGAAGTTTTCCAAATTCTTTCTTGATTGCTTCATGGTCAGTTACATCCAACTTCATGTTGTATACCTTGACAGCTGGGTTGATCTCATTGATTTCCTTTTTGAGTTCTTCAAGCAGACTCTCTCTCCTTGCAGTCAAAATAAGATTGGAACCATATTTAGCAAACAATAAAGCAGTACTTTTTCCAAAACCCGAACTAGCGCCAGTAATAATTGTATTTTTTCCAGCAAGTCTCTCAAACATTTCTAGTATTGTTTCAAAGTGGATTTTTCTTTGGTTCTCAATTGTATTGGTAATGTTTTTTTGATGAGATTTTCTCTTTGATTTATACATTTTTTGACACTTTTCAAAACTTCAAATATAAATATAAAGGCACACACTGTATTAGTAATCATTTTTTTTATTGTTTTCTATTGTCTTCTATATGCTAATATGATGTGTTGTTTCAGATTTAAAAAGAGATTCTATACTACTCTTGTTTTTCTTTCGTGTTAATACCATTTTAATTGGTTGGAAAAGGTTTTTAATTTTTTATTAGTATCTATAAAATAGAATAAAGGAACTAATAGGGTCAATTAATAAGCAGAAAATTGTGTAAATGTCATAGTGACTAACTACTAGTACAACTTTTTGATCTAAAATTTTTCTAGATTTTCTTGTCGTGCAAGCACGCTGTTTATTGGCTATGAATAATATAGATTGACAAATGGATATTTTGCAAACACGAAAAAAAAAGTGTTTTTGCCAATAAACAAACAGAGAAATTGTGTTATTTCCACATATGATTCGCAAGATTTCTGGATGTGGATCAGCCCAGAGAACACAATAAAGATTAAAGAAATATCAAAGAATAATTAAAAGAAGTCGCATAACAATCAGAAACTCTGAATGAAGTCATAAAAAACCGAAAGACTTTATTATTATTATTCTATAGTAAAAAAAGGAATTTCTGAAATTTCTCAATTGAAAAAACTAATCATTTTTGGATTGGTTTTTTCAATTTGCCCAAAAATTTATTTTTATCTGTGGAACTAATTGGCTTTTAACTTGTTGGGATGAAACTT
>MBFT01000563.1:52355-67897 GCA_003086725.1 Furculomyces boomerangus | reverse complement strand
CGATATAGGAGTGGGTTCGTGTTCAGGTATCTGTAAATCACTTTTCATTTTTTCTCCAAACGTTGCATAGTCTATGTCAATGGATGTTGGTGATTCGTATAAGCTGAATCTCCTCTCTGCAATCAACCTTGGTTCAGATACGTTGTAAACCGTGGAAGATGATGGTAGAAACCCTTTGATAGAATCTTTGGTTTTACTTACTGGCGATATTTTATTAGAGCTTGTTGATTGGTAATTTGATGATTGTCTATTTAGTAGTCGTTGAGGGCTGTCTTCAGTTTGATATTTTTTGTCACTATTGGTATATTCAGTGATGTCGCTTGTTGAAATTTTTATTTTAGGTTGACAAAAAATATCCGAGTTGTCTGGTTTTAGACCATTATTACAATATGTTGTTAAAAACCCGTAATTTCTAGATTTTTGTGGTACATATGATCCATTCATCGTTATATCACTAACAGTGCTGAATCTAGAGTCATTTATTGTGTTTGAAGTTTGGTTAAGTTTGAAAAGGGTATCGCCATCTGATTTAAATTGATAAAGCTCGGATTTTCTCTCTAGTTCCAAGGCATACTTGCCTATGACTCTGTGTTTAGTGAGATCATTTTGTTTGAGCCTGCTAGAGGAGTTGTATTTTCTAACAGCTAAAGCTTCAACCAGACGTTTATAATTCTCTTGAGATTCGGAATCACCCTCCATGAGCTGTTTCTCGGGTGGGAGTAAAGATTCAAGTCGTTCTAAATCATGGAAAACTTCCTGTATCAATTCATATGTTTTTTCTGCATGTCTCCCAATACTTTTCAGTACCTGTAACTTTTCATGCTCATTTTTTAATCTTCTGTTCATATTTGTTAGTTTTTCGTAAGTATTGTCAAACTTTGCTGTCAAACTTTTGCTTTCATTTATTAGTTGATTTTGGGTAGTTTTTATATTGAAGATTCTTGATTTTATGAGTGACCTGACAGATGTAGATAATGAAAAGAGGTAGTTTTCATTGTTTTTATTGTAGTCTCTGATTTCAATGAATTTTGATGTTGATGAGAAGGCAGATATTGGAGTTAGATAAGACGCACCTGAAGATAAAATTCCAGAGAGTGTGTTTTTTGATTTTGAAATTATTGGGTTGATAGTGCCAATGGAGCTTAGAGGATCTTCATTAATGCGGGTTTTGTTTTTGATTTCCGAGGTGGATATGGTGACTATTCCATTATTGTTTTTTTTGAACGATGTGTTTATATTTTGATTGTAAGGTGAGTTTATTCCAAGGGGGGAGGGTTTTTTAGATTTCAAGTTAAAATTTTGGAGGTTTTCTGGAAGGCTAGAGTTCAGAGATATATTTCGTTGGTATATTTGGCCCAAACCCTCTTTTGTAAAGTTTATAATTTGGTTGTTTGTGGTGTTTTTTATTGCTTGAAGGGATTTTCTAGATGATAGAGGTTTATATGAGGGATTAGGGGGGTTTGGAGGATCTAGATTAACATCTTTTAGTTTATTTGAGCTTTCCTCTGCGATTTTTGGTTGGTTAGGGGAATATGTTGATTCGTGGTTGGTCAAAACATTGTTTGTGTTGCTGATGCAATCTTGGTTAAATTCTCTAGATGATTTGTTTCCCATGATTATAATGGTTGGGTATATTTGAGTGGTTCTGATTCATTAATAAATCTATTAAAGGGCGAGTAAGAATAGTGTTAATTTTGGTTAAAGAAAGTATATTTTTTTTAGAGAAACTAGAATTAATATAGGATCAAAATAGAGTTACATTTTAGGTGGAACCAAGAGCGTCTTTGTGAATTGATCAAGTGCTTCAAGAATGATACTGTGTTTGGCAAATATTTTGAACTTGGGTAGTTTGTGCAGTTTTGTTTATTTTGAGGTATTGAAACTTGAGTTCGATGAGATTTACTTTTGTGAGATGAAGATGGAGGCTGTAGTTAAAGTTGAAGGGATAAGGGCGCACCAGGCAGTGGGATTAAAAGAAAGAGCTAAAAATAGTTTGTGGGAAATAAAGAAAGTATAGTGGATGCAAAGAAAAAGAGTAATATTAGCAATCCAAAGGTTCTTCTATATTTATTGCTCAAAGATGGAATGCAA
Source organism: Furculomyces boomerangus (assembly GCA_003086725.1). Lineage (NCBI taxonomy): Eukaryota > Fungi > Kickxellomycota > Harpellomycetes > Harpellales > Harpellaceae > Furculomyces > Furculomyces boomerangus. The sequence continues at coordinate 65,806 of MBFT01000563.1, read as the reverse complement.
AATAGGTTTAATTTATTAAAGAAAGAAAAGTAAAACTTTGTTTACGACAACTTTAACATGTGGACTGCACATATAAACAAAGTTAAGGTTGTTTTGACCCTTTTTTGTCTCGATGTCCGTTGGCCCAAGAAACATCCTCTAAGCTACATCAAAAATTTTGGGCTTTAAAACCTAGAAATTGCATTTTCATAAACTCCATTGGACAGAAGCCACGTTTTATAATACATGCTGATCATTGGGTGCTTGTAGCCAATAAGTATATAGAGTAAATTCTATTTGTGGTTAACTAATCCAATGATAGCCAATAGTAGCAACAGATGAAAAATTTTATTTTTGCATAAATGATTGTTACTCTACTATCTCTAAGCCAAACAGGAATTCAATTCTAAAAATTCTGGTTGTGTGATTTGTGTTTTCCGACTCGCAAATCTTCTTCGAAATCAATTTCGCATCTTAATTTCCTCTGAATTCCATATAATCCTCTAGGGGTTTTAATCCAAAAACAAAATAACAAAGTACGTATAGCTCATCTATTTACATATACTGATATATATTTTCTATAATGATCTCAAAAATATCTATACTAAATTATAGAAAGATTTCGGAAAATGTCTGCAGAGATTGATACCAATGTAGAATTGTGGAAAATGAAGCGTCTGATCAAGAGCTTAGAGCAAGCCAGAGGGTAACACTTTTATCCTAATATTGAGTATAATATCTTTTACCATAGTCGTTGAAAAACTCTAAATGGTGACAAGGATTTTATATTTTTCTCTTTTATCAATCCTTTTTGAGCTGATATAATTAGAAATAAGAGTTTTTTGTTGGAATTAACAAGGAAATGTTTTATTTAAAATAGGAATGGTACTTCTATGATATCGCTCGTTCTTCCACCAAGATCTCAAGTAGCTCAAACAACAAAGATGTTGGCAGATGAATACGGAACAGCCTCAAACATCAAGTCTCGTGTAAATAGGCTTTCAGTACTTTCCGCTATTACTTCAGCACAACAAAGATTGAAGCTTTACAACAAAATCCCAAACAATGGACTTGTTGTTTACTGTGGCACTATTATAACTGAAGAAGGGAAAGAGAAAAAAGTAAACATAGATTTCGAACCATTCAAGCCTATCAACACTTCATTATATATGTGTGATAACAAGTTCCACGTTGAAGCACTCTCAGAGTTACTGGAGTCTGACAATAAGTTTGGGTTTATTGTTATGGATGGTAACGGTTCTTTATTTGCTACTTTGAGCGGAAACACCAGAGAAATTCTTTACAAGTTTCCAGTAGAACTTCCAAAGAAGCACGGTAAGAACTTTACATAATAATAGCTGCAGATGAATATAGTTATAGTTTGTTGGTGTATTAACATTTGGTGTTTTAAATAGGTCGTGGTGGTCAGTCAGCGCTTCGTTTTGCACGTCTTAGAGAAGAAAAACGTCACAACTATGTGCGGAAAGTTGCAGAAATAGCAGTTCAGATGTTTATTTCGAATGAAAAGGCTAATGTTACAGGACTGATTCTTGCAGGTTCGGCAGATTTCAAAACAGATTTGTCAAAATCAGATATGTTTGATCAACGTTTGGCAACAAAGGTGATGAAGCTGGTTGATGTTTCGTATGGTGGTGAGAATGGGTTGAACCAGGCGATAGATCTTTCACAAGAAGTTTTGCAAAATGTGAAGTTCATTCAGGAGAAGAAGCTTATAACAGGATATTTTGATGAAATCTCATTAGATACAGGAAAAACAGTTTATGGAGTGGAGGACACATTAAGAGCGTTGGAAATGGGAGCCATTGAAACTCTGATTATTTGGGAGAATCTGGATGTCACGCGGTTTTCATTGAAAACAATTTCAGGTGAAATCATTATTAAGCACTTGAATAAGGACCAAGAGAAAATCAAAGACAACTTCACCGACCCAGAGACAGGACAGGACACAGAAGTGGCTGAACGTGAACCTCTTCTTGAATGGATTGCTAACAACTACAAAAACTATGGGTCAAATCTGGAGTTTATTACCAATCGTTCAGCAGAAGGTTCTCAGTTTGTCAGAGGGTTTGGAGGAATCGGAGGAATCCTCAGATACAAACTGGACGTTTCAAATCTCGGTGCTGAAGAAGATGACTTTTATTTTGACTCTGATGATGAGTAATTATTTTCCCAACTAAATAAAAATTCTTATATTTGGTAAACTATTTGGAATTAATACCCTTTTCCTTGGCATTCATCATTTATTGGAATTTTTAGTATGGAGTTAAATTGGTTAGTTTTTTGTATCTTTTCAATCAGTCTTTAAAAGGTTTTGCTCTGAAGTGTGTAAGCCTCTGCAAACTGGTGGTTGTTACAAGTTCCCCAAAACAGGCAGTTTTGGGTATAAAGGGAAGTTTATTTTGGGAATTTTTGTTTTTAAATTGAAGGGTTTTTTAACTTTTGACCAATTTGTAAAGGCCTGCGCACATGATATACATCCAGATAGTTAATGGGCTATCATTGGTTATATTTGGCAGTTTCAAGAAACATGTTTTACTTGTAAATAAATCACCATTTTCAAAGTTTCCATAGCCCAATAGAAATTCAACTGCAAAAGATCTTTTTTGGTAAAACAGTACAATGACCATGTAACACAGACGAATCAAATTGAAGCATTTGGTTGTGTAACGAGAAATGCTGCCAAAAAATCAAAAGCTCAGACTTTAAAAGGGAAGCTCCGAAAATTAACATTCTTCAGACCTTAAAAATACTATAAATACCAGCATTACCCAACCTTTTCCTTTATCTCTTTATCCCATTCAATAAAATGGCTACCTTTTTGAAACCTCTCAATGTCGTCAGGTACCTCACTTAACTTTTTCCTCCAATCCATTCTTCTAACTACATCACAACTTACAGATTCAACTCTCTGTCCAAAATACCGCACTCTGCTCCTACCACTTTCCTGAGGTCCGTGGCTACTGGTACCCATTCTATATAATCAAAATTTCTACTTTCTGCACACCCGTTTAAAGCAATATCTCTAGGCTTCCACTAACTTTATTTTTTTTCTTTACTAAACTTTTAAGCAACACCCAAGGCTGTACTGGATGATGAACCAAATTTCCTCACCTCTGTAGAAATGTACTTTGACAAGGCAGCTAAACATTCCCATGCCAATATTCAACAACTGAAAGCAATCAAATCCATTGATAATGTTCTTAGCGTGTCATTCCCAATAGAGGTAAAGTTCCACATTCCCATATTACAAATCTTTATTACATAATTTCTGTAAAATCATTTAATACTTCGACTTTCCTTTTTAGAAATCAAACGGCGAAATAGAAATTATCAGAGGATACAGAGCACATCATTCAAGACACAAACTTCCCGTCAAAGGTGGTATTCGTTTTTCCAAAAAAGTAGATTTAGAAGAAGTAGAGGCCCTTGCCTCTCTTATGACTTACAAATGTGCTATTGTTGATGTTCCTTATGGTGGCGCCAAAGGTGGTGTTGCCATAGATCCAAAAGAATGGACTCCGGCTCAGCTCGAACGTATAACCAGAAGATACACGATGGAATTGTGCCAAAAAGGTTTTATGGGTCCTGGAATTGACGTTCCTGCCCCTGATGTTGGCACTGGTGCTCGTGAAATGTCCTGGATTGCTGACACCTATAAACAGTTTAACCCTGGAGATGTTAATAGTCTTGGTTGTGTAACAGGAAAACCTGTATCCAATGGTGGCGTCAGAGGACGTACTGAGGCAACTGGACTTGGCGTATATTATGGTGTCCGTGAATTTCTAGCATTCCCAGAAATCCAATCCAAAACAAAACACAATGGCATGATTGAAGGATCAAAGATCATCATACAGGGATTTGGTAATGTTGGTTACTGGGCCTCGAAATTCTTCGAATCAAACGGAGCAAAAATCATAGGTATTGCTGAATACAATGTAGGACTCTACAACGAAGAAGGTATTGACATACAGGCAGTTTTTGACTATCGTAAAGAAAATGGATCGTTAATTGGATTCCCAGGTGCCAAAAACATTGATGAGCCATCAAAAGTCTTGGAAATGGAATGTGATGTACTTATCCCAGCTGCTCTTGAACGTCAAATTGGAATAGGAAATGCTGATAGAATAAAAGCAAAAGTAATTGCAGAGGCAGCTAATGGTCCAGTGACCCCTGGTGCCGATCGTATATTGTTAGAAAAAGGAATAGTAATTATTCCCGATCTGTTACTCAATGCTGGTGGTGTATGTGTTTCATACTTCGAGTGGCTTAAGAATTTGTCACATGTTCGTTTTGGTAGAATGAACAAAAAGTGGGACGAAAAAGGCAAAGAAAAACTGGTTACTCTAGTAGAAAAAAATGCTGGCCGTCAACTCAGCGAAACAGAACGCAGAACACTTATTCATGGTGCAGAAGAACATGAACTTGTTTACTCCGGATTGGAAGACACAATGGTCGTTGCTTGCCAGGAAACACGCGCCACTGCAAACAGCTTAAACATTGACTATAGAACAGCTGCACTTACTAACGCCATAAACAAGATTTCTACTGTTTATCAAGTTTCTGGTTCAATTTTCTTAAACTAGTTATTCCAAAAAACACCTTTTTCTTTATTCGCATATTCCAATAAAAGTATTTTAATCTTTCTAGTATATAACAGTACTTTTAATCCAGTTTTTTTTCTACTTTCAGCTTTTATATGTAATATAAACGTTATATTGCGATCAGTAAATATCTGGTTTTTTAATATTTTATAGAAAAAGATGTTCTTTGTGGTTGTTTTATCGAAAACCATGTTCTTTATGGTTGTTTTCTGAAATGTTCTTTAGAACATTACTTTTTAATTAACACTATGTGATGTTTTTGTTAAAGTTTGAAAAAAAACTATAAATAGATTTGTTTTTGCGATGGCAAAAAAACCAAAAATGATTTTGAAGGCTAGTTCATTATACTTTTGGTTTCAATTGGCAAGTTTCGTGCCAGTAGTTATTTGTCAATATGGAGCGGAATATGATAACAGGTTTGAAGAATATCTTTATTCGCCATTAGTGCCAAACTATTGGTCACCAGAGTGTCAGGATGGGAGCAAGAGTCAGGGATTAGATGTAGATGTGATCAAGGGGATCAATGGGTATTATATTGAACTGTTTTCAGGGCATCAGAAGAGAAAATATCGGTTTCAGTTGGACACGCAGAGTTACGTTTCGTGGTTGGTTGGGGAGGAGTGTCCCAAGTGTTTAGAGTATTATGGTGATAGAAAGTTGCATGATGGTATAGTAGTTTACCCGTACAATCCCAAGTATGCGTTCGTGTTTAATGTGGAGGATGTTTCGGTAGCGATGTACACTTCGAACAATCGTATCAATTTGGATTATAAATGTAAAGAAAATGTATTTTTGATGGTTGCAAGTTCTTCAAGCAAGCCGATGGATTCTGTATTGTATTATGATGGGGTTTTAGGATTGGGATATCCAAAAATCGATCCAAAGTATCCATCAATTAAACGAACAACATTGATAGAGAAGTTTTTGAAACCCAAAAAGATTCTCACCATAAATATGAAACCAGGTGTCGAAAAGATCAGTTTTGGTTACCTAAACACCAAAAATACAAATGGCAATACCATCTGGATAAAATCATCTGAAATAAACACATTTAACACCAAAACGCAAAACATCACACTAGGATCCAAAAATTTTAAAAATCAAAATACCGTTGTTTTGAACCCAAAATATCAAGACAGTTATTTCCCATCTAACGTCGTCGGCTACATCAAAGACCAAGTTGCAAAAAGCGGGAATTGTACATATGTTGGACATATACCCATAATCACTTTCTATATAGATGACAACATGTTTACTCTTCGCCCTAGAGACTATATGGCATTTGTAAATGGTGTTTGTGTACCCACAATCCAAGAAATCGACTATGGAAAACATCACTCCGATTCAATTATACTTGGCCAAAACTTTTTTAAAAAGTATGTCGTTACTTTTGATTATGATAAACGCCAAATTGGATTTACATTATAGTTTTTGGTTTACTATTTCATAAACTAAAAAAATATTTTGAATTTAAAAGTAAAAAATAGTGGTAAATATAAAAATAAAAGTTCATTTATACAGCCCATAGGTTAGTTACTAAAGTGATAGTTTGTTGAATCTCTCTGACAAACTCTTGTAAAAACTGTTATTATCTTCGACCTCCTTCTCATTGCTTGTATTTTCTGCATCAGATTCTGGTTTTATATCATTACAGAGTTTCTCCATGGTTTTATTTGAGTCTGATTCTTCAAGTGTTAAAGTATCTGAATCCCTGGATTTGGCTCTTTCAAGCTCCCAGAATCTCCTCTGGAAGTAAAGGATGTTAATTCTAGCCAAAACCGTAGCCAAAGATTTAACCATATCTGGATTATCCATTTTAGTACTAGAATCTTTTCTGTGATCTTTTTGGGAAGGTACCTCCAGTTCATATTTTTGTTTAAGGTCAACTGGAACATCTTCAATATTATTATTTGTTTTATCAACCCCTCCATGTTCTTTGGTGCATTCTGGTTCTTTCTTTTCCACATTATCAGTGTAATAAAGTTCTGAAAAGTTTCCAGGTTTTTCAGGTATGGACTTGTTAGTATTAAAACGAGATATGCTTCTTGAAATTTCTTTACCGTTTGTAATACTGGCAGAAGTCTCTTGAGGTCGAGCTTTGAAGGGGACGCTGCTTTTTTGGCTGTAAGAAGAGTTTCTAACAATGTTGACAGACAATATTGTTGGATTAAGAGTAGCTGCAGGAGTTTCTTCAACACTGGCAAAGCTAAGCTCACTGGAGAAAGTGTTGTTGTTGAGAATTTCAAGCGCCTCGTTTAACGAATCAACATTTTCACTATTCATGTTCAAAGAGCTATAAGTAGGATTTCCTATAGACTGTTGAGAATTTCCAAGTTCTATAAAGTCATCAAGAACCGATCCAGAGCCATCAAACATATTACCAAACTCAGACACACCACTAAAGTTTTTGCCAACATTGGGTGAAAAGTATAGAGAGTTGGAAAAGCCATTACCAATAGTCGATTCATGAGTAAGTTGAGGTATAGGTGATGTATTATTTATGGGTTCTGGCAGATTATTAGTATGGGCTGGATTTAATAATAAAGAGTTATAATGATTATTGTAAATATCTTCGGAGTTCACATGGTTGGACGAATTGTTAACAACATGCCCGTTTGCAGCAAGATTGTTTGAAGATATTTGTGGGGTTTGACCAGATAATTGATTTTGTGAAAAGTCGTTTTCAACTGGGGGTTGATAATCAACGGTACTTAGAGTATCTCCTTTTAAAAGTGGACATAAACCATTTTCTGTCAAAAGTCTTTTAATTTCTGCTACGCTGGCTCGTCCTGAAATTACCTTCAATTTTTCTCTTTGAACTGGGCTTAACATAATACCAACCTCACCACACATATTGAGAAGTTGACCGTAAATTGAGTTTTCAAGAGATGTACGGGTGGTCTGAATATAAGCTTGGTCTTGTGTGTTGGTGGTATCGGGATTTTGGCGCGGGTTGTAATTATTTTGGTCGTTTAATGCTGCTAAGCTATCTATGAGTTCTGGGTTTTTCGTAAACAGATCCAAATCTAGATTCATCCTTTCAACACCTTTCTGAGGACGAGAATTATCCAACAATTGATAGCTACTAGGAATTCCAGCATAATTTTGGTTGAACGGGGTAGGTTTTAAAGATGTCATATCCATTTGCTCGCTAAACAGAGATGAATTTTGTAAGTATTCTGATGAGGCTGATGTCATCTCTGGGTTTCTTGATATTTCAAAATTGTTTTGGTTTCTGGAAGAGGGGGGATCATACTGGTTATTCAAGAAGTCAAATAAATTGTCGTTGAAGGATCCCAGCTGAGAATTCATCTCTGGTATCGATGTTGCCTGATTTTCAGTAGGTCCAGTATATCTCTGGAAATTATTTAATTGGCCTACTAAAGATAAAATTTAATGAGTACAATTTATATCAAATTATTCAAAATATGATCTAAAGTTGAAAATATCGGAAAATGATGGCAATAAATGAAATAAATGATATTTAAGATTCTTACCTGAGAAATGATCAGTCGTTTTTTTATTGGAATCAGAATTCATTGAGTCATTAGCATTGATGTTCTTTAGGTGATGACCAAAAGGACTTTGTTGAAGTTGTTGTAACATGGTATCAAATAATAAATCATTGAGGTCCGAAGGAGAGTTTATGTTTGTAGATTCAGATGCTACGCTGCTAGTATCTGACATCCTTGATTTTATTTCACCAGTGTCGTTCAAATCGGGTGTTGAAAGTAAAGAAACATCACTTAATTCGGGGAACAATTCCATAAGCCCTTCATTTAGATCTCTGATTGAATTTTGGTCAAGCAATGATTCTGGTAAGGCATCAATTTTTCTCGGATCTAACATCAAGAGACTGTTTATAGAATCAAAAAAAGAGCTGTCTATTTCATTTTTTGGATTTTCAGAACTGCGGATTTTTTTAATAGATTTTGAGAAATCTTCCAGGTTTAAAATATCAAGGTTACCGAAACCTCTGGAATTGATATTGTGTAGAGCATTATCTGTTGGTGTTTGTAATCCATATGAATGTGGTGAAGTTTGATCAGAGCTCTGAGTTTCATACCCCCTTTTTCTATAGTTCTTGTATGCTGAGTTATTAGTTGAATTAGTTTCTACAGAATTATCAGAGTCAGAGCTAGATATTGATCTAGGGCTGTCTCCAACCCTTTGGTCTTCTCGTGGGCTGTATAAGGAACTTCCATCATTTGCCTGTGATTTTACTCCTTTGTGTTTGTTCTTAATTCTTCGTTCGCCAGTGTGAGTTTTGTTGTGTTTTTTAAGGTCCTGAGGTCTTTTAAAAGCTTTATTACATAATGGACACATGTGAGGTTTTAAGGGAATGTGGATTCTTACGTGAGAGGTTATGTGGTCTCTTTTTGTTGTTACAACTTTACAGCCCTCCCATTTGCACTCTAGGCAAAGATTTCCTTTTGTTTTCCTGCCAATGTGTTCACTGGTTAAGTGGGCATATAAATGATCTGCATCAGGAAAGCCCTTGGAGGTGCAATTTTCCCAACTACAATCGAGTGAATCTGTCATTTGAGAATAGTTTTAAAAGGTTTCTGTAAGGGAAATAGTTTTATCTTTAGTTAATAGTTGTGTTAAAAATGTGGTTTCTATCGAAAGACAGTTGTGTGAATATAAAATACGAATGATGATTTATGTGATTTCAAATTATTTGGGAGAAAGAGAAAAGGATTAGCAAGTAAAAGGGGGGAAGTTTGGGAAATAGTGTTTTAAGTACTTGTGAAAACTAAATTAAGAACCAAGACTAAATCCCTAAAAAAGCCAAGAAATAAAATATTTGTCACAATCTCCAGCCAATAGACATACTTTGTTTGAAAAACAGACTCTGAAAAAAGCTCTTGTAACAAAACAAAATTGCTTCAATGAGAATGTTCAGCTTCTTTAGCAATAAACATTTGGATCTTACAAAGCTTGAGCAATTAATTAGAAAATCCCAATTGGATAAGAATAGTAAAAAAAAAAACTCTTGGCATTTAATAGAAGAAATACATTTGTTTATAGCCAATAAAACAATTAGTTAACATTTGATTTTATGGAAGTTTCTGAATGGGTTGGCAAAAAAAAAAGATATTCAAATCATTTTAATCTGCCAAGGACATTAAAGATATTGATAGTTTCGTCTACTTTCTTCGTTTTAGCTCTGGCTCGTCTTTCATTCCCGTTTCATCAAATATAGGTTCTGGTTGATGTTTTTTGTATGCTGGTGCTACCCAATAAGGCGAGTCTGCTGCCGCTGCTGCGTGTCTCAGTAGAGCTTCACGAGGATCTTCATCTATCAAATTTTAAATTTGTTAAAGTACATAATGATACTTATGGGCTAAATATTCTCACAATACCTCTAGTAGTATCTTTGATCAAGCTTTTCATGATGTGTTGTGTTTCGCTTGTTCCAATAACACCTCCTCTTCCCTGACCTCTAACCGGAAGTTCTAATGTAATGAAATAGATAAAAATTCAATTTAGTATCAAAAGCGGACCTATAAAATTCATGGAGAAATTTCTATCAGATAACAAAAATATTTTACCTGGACGACGTGAAGCTATAGGATCTTTTCTCAGTTTTTCAGTCCTTCTCTTTGTTGAACTGCTACTAGAATCTTTAAATAACGGAAGTGCATGAGGTGTAATTATACGTCCAACGTCTTCGCCACTATAACCATCAAGACCCGTTTTTTTATATTTTGCTGGTTTAAATGCACATAATTTTGCTCCTTTAATACTTTTTTCCATATCAAAATATATTTGAGTAAACCCTGTAGAGCTTGTTACAGCTATTTGGTTCAGCTCTTTATGCCACAAAACCTTTATTAAACTCTTTGCACCTACATGTCTTGAGCCACTCAAAACTCCAGTAGGGTCACCACTTTCCGAGTCAAATTCAAAATTTATAGGTTGTGTATGTACAATTTCCAGGTTTTGTGAGTTAAGGAAAATAAGATGTGGTATAGAACCACCATGAGAATCTATCTCGTTCTTACTACTCTTTTTTGAGATTTTTTCACTAGCTGTTACTATCAGCTTGCCATCTGGTGAGAATTCCATATTAGCTTGAGGATACGTTGAGTGAATGCCAGACCGCTCGCTTATAGGTACCTTAAAGCTTCGAATATCCCAAACTATTAATCAAAAAATTGGGATCAAAAAAATGTTTAGTTTTGTGTTAAAAAACAAGTTATTCAGTTTACAATAATACCAGTTTTAAATTACGCCAATTAAAATAATATATAGTTTGATATAAAAATTCGCAAACACAAAAAGGTGAAAAGAAATTACCTTTGATAGTTCCATCTCCACTCTTGGAATGTATTCTATTTCCGTCTGAATCCATCAAAAGACATGAAATAGGTGTATCTCTTGAATGAGCATTCTCCAAGTGCTATTGTTTATATCAAGGTTTGTATAAATAACTTAAGTTAATAATATTTAATGTATTTGAAATTTATGTTACCATTTTGGGGCGTGATAGCGTTCCTGAACTGGACCATATAGATATACAACCATCTTGTTGTGCTATTCAAAAAAAAGTTATAGAAGTATGCCATAAAACAATGATATTACTTACCAGTAACAATACTTTTTCCATCTGGAGAGTATATACTTGATGTTGCAGATGTTTTTCCTCCTCGCTCTTTAGTTTTCATAACCAAAACACTTTTCTGTTTAATATGGTAATCTACATCCCATATTCTACCAACAATTCACTTTAGATTAGTAAATTTTCAATCCGAATATACCAAAAATCTATATTTCCTCTCTTTTTGTAATTACCTTACTGTAGAATCGCTAGCTGCCGTTAAAAATTCTTTTTTATTAGTAGGATTCCAGAAACAACTATTTATTGGTGAAACATGACCCGATGTGTGTCGCATATCACGTAAATACATATCTCCTCTTTTGTACTCATTCCTAAAACATTAAATTGTTATAAAAAAACATTTTTTCTTCTAGGCATTTTGGGCTAAACTTGTTATTGAAGTTTGAATATATTTAGTCATGTTTCCAGAGTCGATTGGTCCGACTGCATTAATATGTAAATACAAAGAATGAGGAAAATACTTACAATAAAGAGCCATCGCGATCAAAAAGTCTAGCTTGAGGTGAACCTGCTATTGCCAAAAAAACATCACCTGTTAAACTAAACCTTAAATCATTGATCTAAAAATTAATTTATACTCTCCATTAGCATTAAATTCGTTTTCTTGAAAAATAATACTCTTTAAAAGGTACAGTTATTCTTTTAATAATACCTGGCAGCCTTCAACAGGTTCAATTTCTCTGAACGACCTTAATGACGAGTCCATAGCCGCAAAATTCCAAAATTTTATCAAGTAATCATATCCACCTGTCAATAGCCGTGATCCAGATGCATCCCAATCCAAAGCTGTAACAGCCTAGAATAAAAACAAATATTGAAGAAAAATGGAATTTCAACTTGGCCAAAACAAATTTAAACTGTTTGTACTTACTCTAGTGTGTCCTTTAAGCTTTATACTTTTTTCCAGGGGGTAACTAGATTCAAGATTTTTCGAATTTTCGGTATTTTTTTGGTCAACTATTATTTCTGATACTTGTTCATTACCATCTTTCTGAAGATCTTTTTCACTAGAGTTATAATGTGTGTCTTGATCATTATTTTTTACTTTTTGTTTGCTGGTGGATTCTTTATACAGCTGTGCAAAGTTCAAACCGCCGCCAGAAAAACTTTTACCATTGGATTTGTTCATTTAATATGATGTTTGTGCAAAGAAATTTAATTAAAATTTGAAACGGTTCAACTATTATACAAAAATATTTTGAAAATGTTTTTGCTAATAAAAAAGTTGACTAATCATTTTTGGCAAACAAATTGGCACAGAATAGAAATATGGAAATGTTTATTATATTCATTACAAGTTGCTTGATATCCAAAACTAAATAGTCAACGACATTTGGTAAACTATAATTTATAAAACTAGGAATACTGATCCTCGTATCTAACGCCCATCCCTTCTTTGGGTTTAAATCCCATTTGTTTCAATTTTTCAGCACTGATTCTTTCATTCTGAACTTGCCGGAGCTCGCCTAGTTGTTCCTTTGACATGGAATACGATGGTGTACTCAAAACATTACGTTTTCGGTTGGCCCTAATCAAAATTATAAATTTCCAACATTTGAAATCATTTTTAAACTCAGAAAATATAGCGAGATTTTACCTTAAAAGTTCTTGATCACGAAATAGATCCACCTGTCCAAGGTTATTTTGAGATTCTTTAGCTCTTGGATCTTCCTTTTTGGCTTTTTTTGCTTCCCACTTTGCAAAATCATAGAACCTAAACACGTGATTAAACAAAAAAAAAAGTAGAATCAATGTAAAATTTAGGAGTGTTCTTACTTTTTGTGAGGCATTGCACAAGTGTTAAAATCTAAATTAACCAAAAATTCAAACAATGTTTTTAAGAGTGGGTATTAATAAACTGATTTTTTATATTTTATACCTTCTATAAATGACCGAAACCACTTTTTTGTATCTAACTGTGATAAATTCTCAAAATAGATTTTCTTTGTTTCTATAAGCCAAGCAATAAACTCCTACAAAAATAAAGATATTGTCAAAAGTTGATAAATTTCTATGAAAGATATTCTATGTCCATCTAATAAACCATTATACGTCAATAACTTACCTGTTGCTTGGAATATATACTAGAAAAATCAAAAAATGTTATCACAGTTTGGGAAGCTGGCAGGGTAATAATATTGATATTCTAAAGCTAAACTTAATAGTATGATACTTACTCTGTTTCATATATGATTCCATACTTTCCCCACTTGTTAGAACTGGAA
>MBFT01000563.1:41472-52313 GCA_003086725.1 Furculomyces boomerangus | reverse complement strand
TTAATATCACTATCTCTTGACTTTTTCTATATAAGAGTGAGTCAATGTCAAAATAAGAAATGTTCAAAACATAAGATTGTATCTAGGGATGGTGATACTTACTTTTTCTTTGCGTCTTTCTGTTTTTCTGTGTTTGTAGGAATCGCTGTCAGTATCCGCGCCTGAATCTGAAGAAAAATCGGTACCAGATTCGGAGTTGTAATCTAAAATTAGTGTAAATAATTTAAAAAAAAATTGATTCTTGAAAAAAGGTTTTAACCTTTTAGTCATAAAAAGTAGAAATATATTATTTCATGATAAAAGTGGTTCTTAATATGTAATTTTAAAAAAATTACCACTGGAATCAGAATAGTTTTTATGTTTTGATCTTTTTTCACTTTTTTTGTGTTCCTTTCTATGATAATCATCTTTTCTTTTGCTACTACTACTCTCTTTTCTTTTGTCACTACTAATTGATTTTCTTTCTCCTGTGCTACGGCTTCTACTTCTTTTTTGTTTTATACTATATTCTCTATTGCGATGTGAATTCCTTTGAGATTGTGATAAAATTAAAGATAAATATTAAATTGTATACTTAAAAGATATAATTAACTAAATTTGATATTTGAATTTGGAACCTTTCTGTTTTCTGATTTTTTGTTGGAGATCTCGATCTTGAGTTTTGATTACTATTTCTAGTTTTGGAACGAGATCTATATCTGGTACGCGATCTAGATCTACTGGCTTTAAAATTTTACTTTTTAACAAAAGAACAAAATAGGAATGAAATTATATTGATATACAATATGGATATTACATTTACGATATCTGTGTGATCTATTTCTGTCATCCATTTAAAAATAAAGCTGTTTGAGATAGGTTATACGGTCAACTGATTCAGAAATTAATAATTTATGTTATTATAAGGTAGAGTTTGCGATTTTTCAAATTTTGAACATTTGGAGCATTTTTTTCATTGGATAAGAGCTATTTTTTTTTTTGCCAATAAAATATGATTTGCTGTTTGTGATATAAAATTGTCCAATTAGTATGGAGTAATAGAAAAAAATATTAAAGCTTTGTATTTAAATAACAGATATTGTATTTTTTGAATGGAATAAACAGGTTAAAAAGTTTTCTTTGTCAAAAAAGAATTGCAGCTTGTGTCCTAAGTAATCTCCAATGTTATCGTATATAACCTCAAAGAAAGTATTAAAAACTGTATGATAATTTGAATCTCTGAAGAGGTGACTGTTTAATATCCGCCATTTTCATGCTCAAAATTTTTTCTCTGTATAAAAGTTTAATAACTTTTTCAATTACAGCCTTTTCCTCTTGATTTTTGGATATGTTGTATAGGTTTGGAAGGCGGTTCCAAAGAACCTATCTTATCTAAAAAGGTAAATGTTAATCACAAGAAAGAATAACAAATGTCCGTTTTGCTATTCTACCTCCAAGTCGTGTTATTTGTCTAATTTGGTTGTTCAAATTCACTTCATTTTGCTCAAACTCACTTTGGCCAAAACGATTTTATGAAGAAAAAACCAAATCATTTGAAACTTTGGATATCATATTTAAACCGTAGTAGCAACATCTTTAATTAGATAAATTAAACGTGAGTGCCTAGACAAGTATGCCAACTCTTGAGTGTCGAAAAACCAAAAATTTGCTAAGCTATCCAAAAACTTCTCAATGAAACAGAAAGTATTTTTACAAAGGTTAAACGCCAATAAGCAAACCAGAATTTTTAGCTTTAAACCAATAAATGTTTAGAACTCTTTTTAATTTTAAATGAATAACAAAGCTTAAAAAGCTCAAAATTAACAAATAAGATACGCGAATTTGTCATTCACGAGAAAAAAGTGTACTGTTTGTAAATCTTAGTAACATAAAAGTGAACATAGCAAACACTACCTGTTTACCTTAAAATAGCCCATTTAACTATGCAAAAGTTGTTAGTTTGAGGTTTGAATACATTTGCAATGTTTTTGTCCTATAACAAATCTCCATGTTGCATGCTACTTTCATCAGAAAGTGGTTAATCCAATCACAAATATAAAGTAAAACATTGATATTTTTTTGCATACTTTTCCATCCCCGATTGGTGCTAAAATTAGGCACTTTCGTTTCAACCAATTACTGGCAATCAATATTAATGCTATTTTTATATTTCGGAAAACCAAATATAAACAATGAATTTCTCTTTTGTTCTAAAAGTACTCTTCTTTACACCAAACTTTCATTAAAGCATACTATCTTTCTCTCTGTTTTAGGTTTGAGAAATATTCACCACCCACTCAAAATAAGTTTTTTTTCGAATCTCTCCTGCTATTATCAGTTTTATTTTACTATTAGCATCAAAAGACAAAAAGTTAAACACCACTTTAAATGAAATTCAACACCAAATTCTTGCTTTTAAGCGCTATTTTTGCTTTTAAGCTTGTAGCCTCTGAAGAACTTCAAGATAATTTAGAGGAAAATATCAAAAATGATGAACCATCTTCCCAAAAAGTACTTTATGATGATATCAAACAAGAAGATGTCTTGGAGGCAGCCAAAAAAATTAAGCTTGAGGATTTCACTGTAAGTTCCTTCCCAACCCCCTACTCTTCTCTCAAATAACTGCTTCCCAGAAACCATTCCGCTACAACTTTTCCTATTTATCTCTATTATTTACACATATTTCCATCTCGTCTAATTTGTATTTTTCCAATGTTTAGAAATTAAAAGTTGAAGATGCCATATTTTGGGAACAGTTTACTGATGAAACTATTCCAAGATGGGTCACTTCAAAAGTCAAAAAAATCGGTGATTTTGGCGAAGAGGATTTCCAATATTCAGGAGAATGGGCCTTTGAAGAACCCCAAGTATATAAAGGTGTCAACGGCGATAAAGGCTTGGTTGCAAAATCCCCAGCTCGTCACCATGCAATTGCTGCAAAGTTTGAGAGTCCCTTCAATCCCAAAGGAAAAACCTTGGTTATCCAGTAAGTAATTTTTTTGGTTTTTTTGAATGACTGTCGTTTACTACCACACTCTTTTTCAAATTTATTTACACAAACTGTTTTAATAGATATGAAGTTAAATTCCAAGAAGCTATTGAGTGTGCAGGTGCCTATATTAAACTCCTTAGAGGCCCAACTGAATACAAAGATAACAATGGTCCTGAAAACGACGAAACTATTAAGAATATGGATGAGTTTAGTAACAAAACCCCATTTACTATTATGTTTGGTCCTGATAAATGTGGTGAAGGAAAAGTACACTTTATCTTCAATCAATACAACCCAATAACCAGAAAATATGAAGAAAAACAATTGAAAAACCCACCTGCCCCTATTACAGATAACATTAGTCATCTTTACACACTGATTGTCGAGTAAGTCTAGTTTATATCTTGTATATTTATCATGACAAGTTTGAATGTTTATTGTGTATAGAATGTGTTTAATTGGTTATTTCTGCTATTATCGCCTAATTTTGGTATTATCTATATTGTAGCATTGACAACTCCTACAAGATCCTCATTGATAACCGTGTTGTTAGCAGTGGTGACTTGTTAACTGATTTTGATCCGCCAGTCAACCCACCAAGGGAAATACCTGACGCGAATGACACCAAACCTGTTGACTGGGTAGACGAGCCCAAGATTGTAGATATCTCTGCTGTAAAACCTTCAGATTGGGACGAAGATGCTCCAAAAATGATTGAGGATGTTTTCAGAATGAAGCCAGATGACTGGCTTGATAATGAACCCTTTAAAATCCCTGACCCCTCTGCAAAAAAACCAGAAGACTGGGATGATGAGATGGATGGTGATTGGGAACCCCCAATGATTGACAATCCAAAATGTATCAAAGCTAGCGGATGCGGTCCATACAAACCACCTATGATTCCCAATCCTAACTACAAAGGAAAATGGTCACCACCATTGATAGATAATCCAGACTATAAAGGAGTGTGGGAACCACGAAAGATTCCAAATCCAGACTTTTTTGAAGTTGAATTCCCATGTGACTTTACACCTTTAGCCGGAGTTGGAATAGAAATATGGACTATGAACAGTGGTATACTATTTGACAATATCTATATTGGTACTTCTGAAGAAGAATCATCTCGTATAGCAATTGAATCATGGGCACCTAAGTTTGATAAAGAGACTGAAATTCATGCTACTATCCGTTTCAAAGAAACAGATAAAATCGCCATGGAAGAGTTCAACAAAGTACCCAGCGTTTTCGATATCCGTGGACGAATCCTGTACTACTACTACTTGTACAACGGCAACTTGCACGAAATGATAAAAATGACAAAGGGAGAAGGATTTATAAAGGCAGTCACTTCTCATCCTTATGTTACTGGCGTTACTATTGCATTGCTGATCTATGTTTCATACTTGGTAAATTATTTTGGCTCATTAATTTTTAGTCCCCAAGAAACACCTGTCGCTCCTGCTACCAACGCACCATCAAAGAAAAGTGCCGTAAAGAAGGAAAGTGGAAGCAAAATGGAACTAGCTGAAAAAGAGAAATAGTTTTTATACTTTAAACCAGTTTAATACCATATTTATAACCTATGCTGTTTAAAATTGAAATTTCCAACAAATGGTATCCGAGAATATTGTTTACATTTATTTTTGAACCAATTATCATTCTTTTTTTAAAAACAAGATATTTTTGTTTGTTCAATAATTCCTTTGTTAGAAACTTCCTCAAAAACCCCTTTTGTATAAAATCACTCAAGCGCGTTATTTCTATACCCTTTATTTCCCAACCTTATATTAGTGTAAAATTTGATTCTGTTAAAATATTTATCCAACCTAATTTATCTCAAAATTATCCATCAAAACCTACAAACTGAATTATGAACTAAACTATTGGTAGCTTCAAACATGTCTGTATATAATAGTAAATTAGGTAAATTATCAACACGACAATCCTTATATCCTATTTAAATTATTAAATCAAATTTATCTCCTAGCCCAATATCTACATTAATATCAAAAAATTAAATTCTTTCTATATCAATTGTGTAAACAATTCTTAGAGCTTAAAAGTGTACTTAGACTCGGAGATCTTCTTCAGAGTGTTCCTGAAAGAGAAATGTAAGCTTTACATTGACCTAAAGTAGCAAAATGATCTCAACTTGTTTAATTTGAAAATTTTCTTAACATTAGAACTTTTGAAGAGTATAATTCCAAAAAAAGAATTCAATTAATATGTCTATGGTCAATCGCAGTTGAATTCTCCTTTAAAATGCAAGCAATAAAAACAATCGGAATTTGGAGAAAAAAATTACTCCAAAAAAAAGAAAAAGATAGTTTTCTCATCCATAGAACAATTGACGATACTTACAATTATAGCTTAGGTATGAACGCATATTTTAAGGATTTCTGGAATCATAAAATCCCAACACTTTAACCAAATTAACTTTCACTAAAATTTTTATTTCTGTTAATTTCTTATAGATTTTTCAGAAAGAAGTTTCGGAAATCTTATATCAAATATCCGTAATATCGATATCTTTCAAAAAAACTTTGTGGAGCAATCGGTCAAATTTAACAGTTATAATGATATGATTGTCGACCATAATTCAACGATATCAAGGGATATCAAACCACATGCACATCTACAGCTAAATATCGAAGAGGATTATGATAATCGAATTGAAAGATCTAATTCCAATACCCGACAAAACAATAAAACTTATTCTTCAAGTTCAACCAACCTAAAACCAGCTGGACTTTACTATATCTTCAATCGTTGGAAAAAACATACACTCTTACAAGAAATACATAACCATTTCAAACACATAAAAAAAAATCAAACTATCTATCAATCACTAAAGATATGGAGAAAGAGAACTAAGGAAATACAAAGACATAAAAAGTTAATATTTAATATGAAGCAAATAGACCGCTCCAATAATGATAGGAATATTGAGCTTGTTAAAATCCATTTCAAAAAATGGTTTGAAGTATCTCGTTTGATTAGCCTTGAAAAGAAATGGCAAGATATACGTTTCTTAAGCCTAAAGAATGAAACTATATATAACACCAAGACATATGATATGGAACTTTCAGATGAAAATATGGTTTTTCTATTTAATAATTCTTTTAGCACCAAAATCCACTCCTTCCACATTTGGTTTTATTGGTTCTCTTTGAATCAAAAGTTTAAAATAGCAGAAAAGAAGTATGCATCCAACACAATCAGTACGGCATTTAAAAAAATTCGATACCAAATACATAATTTCTCTGATAAAGCTGAATCAGCAATAAATTTCAGGAACAAAAAACTTGCTTTGCATTGTATAAACCTATGGAAATCTAATAGCAAAAAAGTCAGAACTCTGAACAATAAAGTGTTTGAGTTTCACATGGTTAAAATCAAAAAGAGCTTGGCCGGGAATATAGATGATAAAAATAAACCCTATTTTCAGACTCCGAATGTAGTGAAAGAAGATGTAGATTTACCTCACCATTTCAAATCCACGCTTTCAATCGAACTAAAAAAATGGAATGCCTTGCGAAAAAAATTCAATGACAATGAGATTCTAATACCAAAAACTCAAGGGCCAATCCATTCTATTTTGCAAAGTGATCCTGAAAATGTATCCCACTCAGAAGAAAGTCCCAAAAAACTACAAGTTATAACCAATTACCCTAAATTATCACTAGAAAGCTACTCACAACTTTCAAAGCTAAAATCTCAAAGAATCGTTAAGCAGGCATTTTCAAAGCTCAAAGAAAAGCAAAACTTTATTTGTGATAGCTTAAAAATGGCAGAAATACACTCGAATACCAACGATCTTAGATTTTGTTTTACCAAATGGAGAAATAAGGCAGATAATATAAAAAAGACAAAAAAATTTTTTTCTTTATTGCCAGCTGCGATAGTAACATCGATTGCCATTCAGAAAAAGATTGTTCTTGATGAATCTTTGACAAAAAATCGCCTTTTGCTCGGAAAAAGGCTCTGCTTAAAGTTTTTTAAGTTTATGAAAACCATTTCTATATCTTATAAAAAAAATATCCATCTGGCTGAAAAATTCAATGAATATTCTCTGATATTGTATTTTGATAAATGGCACACAAATTACAAACTAAAAGCTGAAAAGTATAAAACACACGAAAATACCGAGAGTTATACACCCAAATCAAATATCTATGACAACTGTAATAGTGTGACAGTCAATGAATACAAACTAAATGATGAAACACAATATATGATAAAAAATCAGACCTCGTGTGATTTTCATGAAAGTTTCCTTGAAAAGAGAGATCCAATTAATTTAGATTCACCACCAATCCAAACTACACCACCCAAAAATTCGAATAAAAGCGAAAAAAGTAATAATTCTTACAAGCCTAATTCTAACACTGTTCCCAAAGACAGTCTCTTAGTATCACCAGAAAATAACAGTAACGCTAAATCTAGCAACTTGTTAAAACCAAGATATCCGACGCTGGAGAAAAATGTATATCGCACCACTCGCAACAATAAAAATAAGAAATTGGTTAGAAAAAATTCCTATTTTCCCAATAATTTACGCCAAGATAATAGAAAATACAAAAACTCAAGTTTTCCCAAAGATCCAAAAAAACTATTTGAAAAATCAAATCAACATCAAATTTTTGAATCAGGTACTAAACATCAATATAAAATTACGCATAATACCAACAGAAAAACTTCTATTGGTAAACTTTATGAAAAAGAGAGTAAAAATGTTCATGGACTTGATGACTATATTATAAAGTATACTATATACCAAAGAAAGCTCCATAAAGGAGACAAGATTACAAAGAAAAAGTCCAGATCAAAATCAAAAGCTTCAAGATCACAACTACATAGAAGCAGAAAAAGTTCTACACAAAAAAACACTTTCTTGGAAGAGAATCGCAAAAATGTCGGTATTTTTGAAAAAGTATACCCTTATCTGCTTGAAAAATCTAATTCATATGTTTCAAACGATGATGTTTGTAACACAGATAAAAAACTGGAATGTTTAAATGCACCCCAAATCGAGCTTACAATACCTACATCTCCTGCTTTTTTCTTTTCGTTTCTTGAAATAGGTGAGCTTGAATCTAATGTAACGCTTACAGAATCAAAACCTAACGAAAAACTAAATGTTTCTGATTTTAAGGAAAATGATGATAATTTTTATTCAAAAAGTGTTGGTAAACATGATATTAAGAATGTAACAAAAGATGTTGTTTCCAACTACGAATCTGCAAAAAGCTCAGAATTATACCTCAATACTGAAATATTTGATGTTTATGAATACCAACATACAAACAATGACCTTTATTTGAATTTAGCCTCTCTGAGTTTGAAAGAAAACACTTCTGATCCAAACATACTGAAAAGTGATGGTTTCAATAACTCTAAAATTGGCTCAAGTTCATTTACAAATGTGTATCAACATGATTTGCAATACTTTTTAAATACTAGGAGCAATAGTAGAAATACGGCTAAGTCTATTTCATACAAAAGGACAAATCAATTTACCAACATTTCAAGAAGCGATTCCAGCCCAGTGGCCGGATCAGACTACACCGTATTTGACTCTGATTCTCAGCATTTACTTGGTGGGAAAATTTATGCAAGAATAAAAACTTCAAACTTGCTGAGCAGTAAAAATACATTTTCACAAACTATAGAAACATTAGGAAGCAGAAGCAAGGAGAATCTAAAAGAACATAATACTGCCTTAATAAACTATAAAACAAAGCTGGAGATAGACATTTCAAGGAGAGTGCTTGAAAAATGGAGAAACCTAGCTTTAATAAATAGTACAGAAAATCTAAAGTTTAAAAAAACCAGATTTGAATCTGTGCTTGAAAGCAGGGCGCTAGTTTCTGCCTTTCATAAATGGTGTTCAAAACTTCAAAACATACAGTCAGCTAATCGAACCTCCATTTATCATTATAAGAGAATTGTTTTACAAAGGCTTCTTTTGGCATATGAGCGCTCTCTAGCAAGAAAGAAAATTTTAGTGAATGAAAACTTGAATATCCCATTGCTAGACGGCTCATCTCTTGATTTTCAAAGAATACAAAACATTCTTCAGCTCCAAAGATCAACAAATGGTCTTCAGGTTTTATCAGATGCCTTTACATTCTGGTACTCTCACACAACTGATGCTTTGATATATAAAATGAAGCTTACAAAACAGTTTCAGGATGCACAAAAAAAAACTGTTTTGTTGCGTTATTTGAGATTGTGGCTCCGGAATTATATAGTGAAGAAGCTTTTTCGAACAAAAGAAAACTCTATTAATACTTTCAATGAGTCAATAAGCTTTGAAACAGATAACAATCCATCTAAATATCACATAGGAATGGGATTTAGGGAAAATATGATAAAAAGCTTTGAGGAGCCACAACTTGGTAACTATAATATTGGGGAACTAGTTGGTATGAGATCTCATGGTAGTTTTGTTGATGAATTTAAACAGAGTATAAATGAAAGTTGGGAAGAAAACTATCAGTATTATAATGATGAAAGTAACTGTTATGTTGCAGAAAACCTTTCAAACGACGAAATCGGATATTCTGTAAACTATTCTTCATTTCCAATACCAAAAGCCCAGGAAACTAGCAAACCTGATTTGGATACATACTCTTGTACATTTAAATCCACGAGACATGATGAATTAGAGTTAGAAAAAGTTGCAGATGCATTTTGGTTTAGCTCTTTAGCTTCAAAATTTTTACTTCGAATGACCGATATCATGTATGAAAGACAGATTTCTTCTTTAACAACAAAATTTGAAGAAATTAGTATTGAAAACAAAACTGTAGCGGAAAATATTGATGAAAATAACGTCACTTCACTTCAAGAACCGAATTTCAATTCTGAAATAGTCAAAAACAATATCGAGTTACCTGAATATACAATCCATAAAATTATTCCAGTTGGAAATGTATATAGTACATCAAAAGGTGATTCCCCAAAACAAGACGGTGACGCTGAATTCAATTTAAACGATATTGAAAGTTCCAATAATAGGATAGAAACATTTGAGAACAGTGCTATTATCGAAAACCCAGAGAATTCAGACAATCATATAAACTATAACAAAGAGACACGTATTAAATTAAACTTGGTGTCTGCGCTATTTCGTCGCCGCAAGTTACTTAGGATGAGCGTTTCTTCATGGATTAAAAAATCCAACAACATTAGTGTTAATGTATATTGTCATATCAAATCTTTAAGAGAAGCGATCAGAAATATTAATGATGGTGAAACCATATCTGATGTGAGCGAATACGATAGTACAAGTCTTGTTAGAAAATCTCAGGATGGAATTAACTGTGCTTTGATAGACGATGTTATGTACAAGTTGGTAGATCAGGTTTCTGATCCATTCAATAGGAAAAAGACATTATCTTTGGCTTTTAGAAAATGGAAAAAAGCTGCATTAAAAAGAGACCGTCCAGTTCTGAATTTGCGGACAGTAAGTTTATTGATTAATACTTTATTTGCCATTTATTTCAAAAAGTTCGAATACTAAAATGTGATCTCGCATGATTTTTAGATTTTTGCTGATCAATGGCACAAAACTAATACCAACAGGAAAGTTTTTAGGTGCTGGAGGTATCGGAAACGATCTCTTGATAAATATAGAAAAATAACGAATCTATCTAACGAACATCGAACCAAATTAAACTTGAAAGAGATATAGATAATTGACTAAAGTTAACTCCATGTTAGTTATATTGTGTTTGGTGGACTTGAAAATATGAAAAATAGCAATTGATGTGTTTTTAGAATACTTTAAGTAAATAATTGCAGCGTTGATAATAAAATATGATATTTTCAAGAACTTTGATAAGTGAAAGTTGTAATTCAATGA
>MBFT01000563.1:22520-41405 GCA_003086725.1 Furculomyces boomerangus | reverse complement strand
CTATGAGAATGTTTTCTATCAGATCCCGAATATTCGTCACTACTTTTATTACTATCTAAATCCGAATCGGTTCCAGAATCTTTAGATTTTAAATGAGTTTGTTTTTTCGATTTCTTTCTAGATTTTCGTTTTTCTTTAGAAATTTCTAGTAGTTTCCTTTTTGTTTTTTCAAATTCTTCTCTAGTTTCCATCAATTGTTTTTGTATTCTCATTTTTTCTAGTTCTATCAAGCTTGGACCTGGCATACCGATCCTGGATCCAGACTCTGTGGTTGCTGTTTTTAACTTGATCATGTTCTTGCATTCAAACGTCAAATGCCCGACTATAATATTTTTAATTGTTAGTTTATTAAAATTATAAAAAAAATCATTTTCTTACTCCCACCACACTTCTTGCATGCACCCCTCTTAACAATTTCATCTCTACCCTTCAAAAGACTCTCAAAAGCCTCAATACCCTTTTCCTTCGATTCCATAATTTTTGATTTGGCTAGTTTACACGTGATTAAAAATATCAAAAGAGTTCAAAGAATCAACAATTCATAAAGTTGTGGGAATCCAATAACAATGAAGAGGAAATGGAGCATTTTGATTTGATTAGAAAAAGGTGTATGTGATTGGCCAAGAGCAACTTTTTTTTTTGTTGATAGGTGAAAAGAGATGTGATTTGTCATTTATAGTTGGAAATTAGTGGAAGGAAAAACTTTTCTTTGTTTGGAATTTTCAGTTTACTTCAAGATCATATACTAGATTGCAATACTAACTATATACGAAAAACAGCAAATTATAGTTGATAAACCAAAATGGAGCACAAAGATTGTAGGTACTATGAAGCACAATATCCTGAACCAGAGGAGTTTGTTATGGTCAAAGTTAGACAGATTGCTGATATGGGTGCATATGTCCAACTAGAAGAATATGGAAATATAGAGGGTATGGTTTTGCTATCTGAACTTTCCAGAAGAAGAATCAGATCGGTACAAAAACTCATTAGAGTGGGAAAGCGTGAAGTTGTTGTTGTTTTGCGTGTTGATAAGGACAAGGGCTACATTGATCTATCAAAAAGACGTGTGACTCCTGAAGATGCTGCAAAGTGTGAAGAAAGATACCAAAAATCAAAAGCTGTAAGTCCGCCTTTATTTATAAACTGTAAAAATCTAATTGCTTTCAAAATTTTACTTTTAGGTTCACAGCATAATGAAAAATGTATCCACAAAACTAAATGTTGATCTAGAAGAAATGTACAAAAGCTTTGGATGGCCATTATACAAAAAGTATGGCCATGCTTATGACGCTTTCAAACTTTCTCTTTCGTAAGTCTATGATTCTTGACATTCATCTATTCACTTCCTTTATATTTCTTAAATTATATCTGATTTCATTTTCTTGATGGATTGTAGTGATCAGGAATCAATCTTTTCTGAATTTAACATTCAACAAGATCTCCTTGATGAGTTAATCCACAACATTAAGCGCAGATTGACTCCCCAACCAGTAAAGATTAGAGCCGATGTTGAAGTCAGTTGTTATGGCTACCAAGGTGTAGATGCAATTAAAAAAGCACTTAAAAGTGGTGAGGATTGTTCTACAGAAGAAGTCCCAATCAAGGTAAGATCAACTTTTAAACTCGAAAACTATATATATACTTTATTAGGTTAAACTTATTGCTCCACCGCTTTATGTTCTTACAACAAACTCTCTCAACAAAACTGCAGGAACTGAAGTTATGGAAAAAGCTATTGTTGCTATTGAAGAAGCAATTAGAGCTGAAGATGGCGGTGAATTCGTTGTCAAAATGAGGGTAAGTAGTGTTTTCCTCTTTACCCAACTATTTCTTTTATCCAGTTATTTCTATGTTCAACTTTTCAATACTAAATATGTCATATCTAATATTTTAATTAGCCTAAAGCTGTCAGCGAACACGAAGAGAAAGAACTCGCTGATCTTATTGCCCGTGTTGAGCGTGAGAATGCTGAAGTTTCTGGTGATGAATACGAATCTGAACCAGATGCATAAACATCTATATCAATTAAAAATATGGAAATTAGCTCAAGTTTATTTCTTTCAAACATACTCCATCATTTTTATCATAAATATATACTATTTCTTTCAACTTTCTTTAATTTCAAAACAATCTAAAGGAGCTAAACAACATTTAAAAAACCATCTTATTTAAGAGATGAGATAAACGAAGCCATATCATATTCTGTTTCGTATTGTTTGGGATCCCATAATTCCTCCAAAGTTTCAACAGCTTTGGAAGCACTAATAGGTTTGTTGTCCCCTGAAACCTTGGTTTTTCCTGTGTGGTCGTAAGATTTGGTGTCGCTTTTGGCTGAAAAGTTGAACAAATCCAAGATTTGGTTGGTATTCATTGTTTGTAAACCTGAGTTTTGCTGGTTTACAATCGAGTTTGCAATGTTCAGCTTGAATGCTTGGAGCCCCATTACCTTTTCTTCCAAAGTGTTTTTGGTTATTAGACGATATACATTGACCACTTTGGTTTGTCCCAAGCGATGAGCACGATCCATAGCTTGAAGATCCATCATAGGATTCCAATCATGTTCCACAAAAATAACAGTATCTGCACCAGTTAAATTTAGCCCAAGACCACCAACATGTGTTGTGAGCAATAAAACATCTATTGATGGATCAGAATTAAATTTGGTTACTACTGACTGACGGTTTCGAGCATCTACTGTACCATCAAGTCTTAGGAAGGATACTGAAGGCATATGTCTAGCAAATAAGTCACGCTGAATACAGTCCAGCATTTCGCGATGTTGACAGAAAATCAAAGCCCTATGAGATGCACTAGCACCCGAAGTTAATCCTAAGCCATTAAGACTTCCTGGGCTTTCTTGAATTCCATCAAAAACATTGGAATCCAGTTCTGATAACTCGCTGGATGTATTACTTCCTATTCCACACTCAAGCAACAGCTGGTTCAGAGTTTGCAATTTTGGAGCAACAGATAAGTCATGTAATGTTTTGCCTTCAGATTGAAGCTTAGAAGTAATAGAATTGTAAAGAGGGTGTGTGGGTGTTAGAACTAATGCAGGGTGATTGCAAAGTCTGCGAAGATATTGAAGCGCTTGGAATACATGAATTCCAGGCTTGGGTTGTGCGTTTTCTTGTTTTCCAGTATCAGCTGCAAACGAGGGCTTGCTAGTGTGCATTGAGTTGTTTAGTGCTTCCATAAGCTCGGTTTGAATTTCACTAAGATTACAATAACGATCTTGTATTATCTTTGGGGGAAGATCTGCAAGAACATCCTCTTTCATACGACGTAACAAGAAAGGAAGAACCTGACGGTGAAGAGATTCCAAAGCTCGCTGGCTTTCAGCTTGAGCTTGGGCCTGGATATGAGGTGGAAGTCGAGGGTCTCTTGATTGCAAAATTGGGCGACTGTATTGATCATTGAACTGGCGCTCCATCCCTAAAAATCCTGGCATTAGATAATCAAACAACGACCAAAGTTCAAGAACATTATTTTGAACAGGTGTTCCCGTGAGAATAAGTCGATTTCTCGCTTGGATTTGCTTTACCGCTAGTGTAAGTTTTGCTTTAGCATTCTTGATAACATGGCCTTCATCCAACACACAATAATTGTAATTGATATTTGAAAAATACTCGATGTCATTTCGTAAAACATCATAGGACACAATAACCACATCATATTCTTTAATCCTTTTTACCAAAGCTCGTCTTTCTGAAGGAGGTCCACCATATATTATTGGGTTTAGACAGTCAACGTATTTTTTTATTTCTTCCTCCCAATGTGCCATAAGTGTAGGAGGACAAATCACTATTGACAAAAGTGGAGAAGAATCCAGTTTAAGCCCTTTTGATTCTTCAAACTCTTTTTTACGAGTGTAATGATCTGAGGCAATAATGCATATTGTTTGAAGGGTTTTACCTAACCCCATATCATCGCAAAGAATACCATGTAATCTATATTTATTCAGAAATGAAAGCCAGTTTACACCATCCTGCTGATATTTACGCAGAGTAGCGTTTATCTTTATTGGTATTTTGTATGACTCTAGTCGCGAAGCGTCAGTTAATTGAGCTAAGAAGCTTCTATCACGACTATGTTGCGCCAAAAGTTCAGGTGCTATATCAAGCTCGTTTCCATCAGATTCCAAATGCATCCCAAGAGGAACAAGCTTAAGAAGCTGAGCAAAGCATTGAGTTCCAACCAACCTAATCTCCTTATTAGTGTCACTCATTCTTCCCAGAACAGGAACAATCAAAAATGGAATATAAGGAAGAATCAAACTTTCTTCGAGTTTTCCAACAATGTAGTAAATAGATTCTACTACACTCTGCCTCAGCCATACGCGATATGTATCTCCAAGCCACGGAAGGACAATTTTGACAAAAACTAACATCGCATCTTTTGTTATGATATTACAGATATTAGAAACCATCTTGGCTGAAACATGTCTTACGGCTGCCAGCTGCGATTGAAGACCACAAACTACCCAATAAAGCACATTTCTCAAAACTTCATTCTGTATATCTTGATGAAGCAAAGGGGATAGTGTGTTTAAAACACTAAAAGAATCTATTACAGCTTGACCCTCTGTACAAGAGTTTAAAAGCATTTTTTCATCGATTGATGTAATTCTATCATTGTCAACAATCGGATAAATATCAATAGAAATATTAAAAGCGATATTTTCTGGAGCTCGGTCGTTTTTATGAACAATCTGTGGATTCCAGTTTGGAATGTTTCCAAAAACACTTTGCAGAGGTTGGTATATACTTTTCCATAGCTTAGGAACGATTTTGAAAAGCTCGGGACCAAGTAATCTACAAAGATAGGTCAATGATGTCAAAGAACCTCTAAATAAGTTTTGTAGTGCTAGATCTTGTTCATCTTTTTCTGAAATTGTTTCTGCACTTATGTGTGTTCCAATAGGGAGAACAGCTTTTTCATTATGAGAATGTACTTGGCTGGTCTTATTTTTTTCCAGATTATCCTTTAAATCAACCTTCTTCATCCTTCCATTACCATTTGCTTTTGCAGTTTGTTTGCCTCTGCCCCTTGGATTTGTTGCCGTAGCTGCGTTTCCACGGGCTCTTTTTTTAGGACCAGATGAACTTTGAGAATCATTTAATCTTTTGGACGAATTCATTTCTGTTACTGCTGCTGCCATGGCTCCATCGTATGCATTCCCTTGTGAGGATACGGATTCTTTATGTTCAAGTGATAATCTGCTTTGCAAAAACTGAACAACTTGTATCATAATGATCCCTTCTTTCATATTTGATTTTTGTTGAAGAACAGGGGTAATCCAAGGGTCAGAGCAAATAAAAGAGACAAGGTTCATTATTATTTTTTCTCCAGGGCCTATCTTTGGAGGAGAGGGTGGAATACCAGCTATAAAGTTTAAGGTGTTTTCGTCTACTTGTGGTGGATGATGACATTCTGCAATCAATCGCGCTGCAGCAAACGCAGCTCTTGACTGAAGAATTTTATTGCGTTCAAGTTTAACAGAATTTATAATGGGTCTAACAATCGAATTTAACTTAATTGGTAAAATACCCAAGGATGTGGCTGTGCTAGCTAGTGATGAAGTCACAAGCATATTGAGGTTTTCTTGTTTGCTTCTAGAGTTGGAAATAATATTTAGCAAACTGTTTTTTTTCTTTTCGATTGAGTCGATTATGCGAGTATGTTGTGGATCTGATTTAGATAAATTATGTAAATATTTTGAAAATAAATTGGGGTATGCAGTTTCTATAAATTTGCTGGCAATATCTAGAGAGAAAACAAGTTTTTTTCTACCAGATTTGTCCATATCAAAATCTATTTCTGGAATAAGAGGTAGTTTGTTTGGCGGAACACCCAATAAATTGGTAAATAGTTCCAACAATGCTTTAGTTTCTTGATAGATGGATTGAAGTGGATTGTGTATATCTCTGTATAAATATTCCAAGTTTGAAGATTCTATATTTTTGTAAATCAAAGTAAAAATTTGAGGGATTGGTGTACAAGTGCTTTTGTCTGTAGCATGTCTCGAAAGTAAGATTGATATATTTTCTCTAAAGGCAAAATAGTCAGAAAATGTACTTTTGGTAACATTTTCATAAGCTGAAGTTTTTTGTGTGGTTAGTAAATTCTTTGAAGATGATATGGGAAAACAAGTGTAACTAATCCACTCTTCAACTATTATGGCTCCTATCTGACGTGATAGTGCCCAGTTGGAAGATAAGGAAGAGGAAATAATATTTACAAACATGTTTGGGAATGATGTTGACCCAGATTCTTCACTTTTAATTTGCCATGTAGAAGCTACTTTAGCTATAGCCTGAGCACAGGAAACTCGACATTTGACTATTGTATCGTAAGAAACAAGAGAAAGATCTTGTTGTATCATAGGAGAGTCAATTGAGTATGTAAGCTTGCGTCGAGAGTTATGTATATGTTTGTTTCGAAATACTACAAGGATATTAGTGTTTAGTGGCAAACCAATTGGTGAGGTTACAAGTTGGAGCATATTACTTATGATTTGTTCTGTAAAAACCGAATTAAAATCATTTTCATTTGGAAAAAAGTTGTCGATTATAAGACACCACAGGTCGATAGTAGATTTTGATATGGAGTCATTTGTTTCTAAAAGGATGTTTTGGAGTAGATATTGCATTGTAGTGCCATTAATCCACTCGTTTGGTGTTTGTATAGCTTTGTTTTTAACATACATATTAATTATAGTAGCCATAGTTTGTACAGAGGCAAGACGAACGCTCGAGATAGTGTGTCTCATAAAAGGGTATAGGTGTGGTAGTAGCGAGTTTAGACTAAAAAGTGAAGAAATTTCTGGTTGGGATGAAATACTACCAATTATGGATTTAGAAACAGAATCAAGTTTACAAAAAGCGGATAACAGTTCCATAACACTGGCAGTTGATGCGGCAAGATCGTCATCTATTTCACTTAGTGCAGTCCAAAGTGCACTTAGAATAGTTTCAGTCTTGTGAGGAAGTTTTTCAGCTAAAGTGCTGACAATTGGAAGGAGAGCAGATGCTGAAACACATCTAATGTCATCATCTGAGCCTCTTAAACCTTCTAATGCGGCGTCAGCTATGGATTCTAGTATATTTTCTTGTAAACAGTTTCTTACGGCCACAACATATTTGAGACCAAGTAGTCCTGAATGGCGAATTTCCCAAATAGGTGAGTCTTTATTAGCACCACGGGTGACAAGTTTAAGAAGACCCAGTTCTATTTCTTCCAGATTTGATGGATTTAGGTATTGGGCAATAACACCAAGTACTTGGGTACATGTTTCTCTGACGGGGGCAACTACCTGATCAGAAACAAAATCGCCAAAGCGATCTAAAGTAAGGACGCACAAGATACGAACACAAATATCCGAGAGGAAAGATTGATGACGGGTGTTGTTTTCTTCTTTACTGAGATAAGAGCGTTTTCCTGCAGCTAATCCTTGCTTTTTTATGAGTTCTCTAAGTCCCAAACTGGCGCCATGTCTGACTTCCCACTTGGGGTCAAATAGGTCTAGAGATATCTGTTCACAAAAGGATTCAAAACACCATTCACCGTCATTTACGCCGATTATAGCAAATTTTTCTTTTGTTGGTAATTTTGCTTCAACAACAACCTTTCCATCATGGCCAGGTTGTTCAGTGATATCAACTCCAAAATCTGTTTTATCTGTATCAGTTGGTTCTGGTGGAGGTGTGTTATTGGAATTTCCGAGTTTGATCTGGGTGAGGCCGGTTTTCATTCCTTTTTTGTTTTTTCTTTTTAATGCATTGCGTTCTCTTGCACTTAGTTTGTCCATATCTATTAGCGGGGGAGTGATGTTTTTTGGTGTTTTTATGGGATTTGCAACTTTTTGAGGGTTTGAATCTACTTTTGTTATGAAATCAGATTCATCAATAAAGTCACCTTCAACTAGCTGAGAAGTGAGACCTAGGCGATCACGCATGAGTTTTTTTTGGCGAGCTAGTAGATCTAGAGGATCGATATTTGGATCTAGATCTTGGATGTCAAATTCCTCGCCTCCAGAAGCTAGGAGTAGTCTTCCATTAGATAAAATGCTATCGACATCGAATTCGTTAAAATTTAGCCATTGATTTTTGGGAGTTTGGGGATTTGGGGCGGTTTCAGAATCTAATTTATGGTTGGGATTGGGGGAGGTTTGGTCGGCATTGAGGTCTTGGATTATAGGGACTTGTTTTGCTATGGCTTCTATTGCTTGACTTGCAGCTATTCTTGCGTCCCAACTATTTGAGTGCAAGCACTTGTAAACCTTTTCAAGGAGATTTAGGAGCTTTTGTGGATGTTGGGCCTGAATAGCGCCGATTTGTTGAGCTGCGGCCATTCTAACACCTGGGGTGGTTCCATTTTCAAGGAGGTCGATTAGGCGATCTAATCTTGTGGCCATTGTGGATGAAAGACAGGGAAGTGGGTTTTACAATAGTAAAGGTAGCTTTGATTGTTTTTAATTTTGGAGGTTTTTTAGTAGTACAAGAGACTTATATTTGTGAAGAGACCTTATGTTTAGTGGAGAGACATGAAAAGAGTACGGGGAGGACAATTAGAGGTAATATTAATAAAGTTGAAATCTATAATACAGTAATATAAAAAGTTAATATCTAAAATGAATAAAGTGTCAAAGTCTGTTTACTTGCCTTTTGTTGAAGAAAATGTTTGTGAGATGATTGGCTGGAGAGATGGAGAGAAAAATTGCGATTTTGTCTTTCTAAAAAGGCCTTCTTTTATATGTTTTATATCCTGCGAAAATTTTTTGGCTGAGGAAAATACAAACCCCAGCTGAAAGACCTCTTTTCTATTTGCTGGTTTTTTCTCTGTTCTATTTGCAGCATCTCTTCTGTACCTGCTATTGGCTGTTTCCACTTTGGCGACAATGGTTCTTTTTTGATCAACATTATTGTATCTTGTAGCCAATCGTTGTTTGTCAACACTTTTTCTTTGATTTGCTACAAACAGATTCCACTTGTAATTTCTAAGTTGTCTTTGTCTTGTTATGATTTTGACATCTTTTGATTTTCTATATCGATGTCTTTACAGCCTTTGTATTGATTTCTTTACAGCTTTTGTTTTGGTGACACTTAAAGCATGTTGCCTCCCACTTTTTTATATAAAGTCTCTTTCAAGCCCACAGATACTTCCTCCTAAACATGAAAAATATATCTAAAGTAAACAAAAATGTTCTTTTTTTGTGGAGGTAAGCCTCAAACCACTTTTTCTCAAAAATAACTTCAATATTCCTCCTTAGAATACTAACAAACGCAAACTTCTCCTCTCTTGTTACTTGGCAAAAGTTCCACTTAGTAAGTGGCGGGGTTGACGTTGTTCTTTCTGCAAACTCTTTTTTGAAATCAAATATAAACTCCGATTTCACACCAATCACTCCTGCTCTCAACTCCCAAAAAGATAGCTCCAAAAGGTATTTTTTCTTCCTCAAAACAGATATCTTAATTTTTCTATCATTCCTTTTGCAGATTTTACTACAAAGTTGTGTTTTTTGATACAAACGATCTCATAACCAGATTATATCCTTTCATTAACAAAACCGGGCTACAGTGGGCACAGCCTTGGTCCAGTCAGGAATGCATAGCTTCGATGTTCAAGGTCAGTACACCCATATATCTTTTCTGAATAATACTATCTACAAGAGATATATCCATTTAATGCATATGTTTTAGAACTTGGGGTTTCAAGTTGACCAAATTCAACCAAACACCATGACCATTTTTCATCACTTATTCCAACCATTTACCCCAAATTTGATTTTTTTCATTGGGAAACATGAATCAGGTATATTATTTAAAAATACATATTTCAACCATTTCATCTTTTACAACTTGTATAGGTATCTCTGAATATAACAGATCTGCGTACTCGATCCTCAATAATTTCAGAAAGTCAATGTTCCTAGAAATCAACTTTCCAATTGCTGAAAATGCAAAATCCGAGACAGACCCAAGGGTACCGGATCTATAATAAATGTTCTATAGTTGAATTTTCTAAAAATAAGTTCTTTTAGATTGTAGAAACCACACTCGAGTTTACCAAAATCATTGATGATTAATAAGAGCGATAGCCACCTTTGAAATGTTTTCCAAACTACATTTTTATTTCCGAACAGAAAGAGTTGGAAGTGTGAGATACCCCCCAATAACCGTACAGCCTTCAAAATTACAAAGTAACTCGAGACATAAACCACACCTTTGTTGAATATTTATTATTAACAACACAAATAAAAAAGTATCTTTTGGTGCCTTGGAAGTACTCATGATAAATGAAATACACATGCCATAAAACGTTGGTTGCACCATAGCTCTGAGTTAAAACTGAACCATATGGTATCAGAGTAGAAATTAAAATCATAAAACTCGTTTTTAATACACCTGTTTTATTAATGTTAATTATAGAACAGTTGACTTTGTATCTATCATGAAACACAGATAGAAGTTGAGTTTTTCTCTGATTGGACTCGATATCAGGTAGATTGATCAGCCTTTGCTTTCTGGAAAGCCATTACGAATGGTGGATAATTAATTTTATAATCTTTCTTAGAGCTACTCTTTTTTTGTAAATTAAAGTGGTACAAGTTTCAAGTCCAAAAAAACTAAGCCAATGTGCAAAAATTGCGTAAACAATAAAAGTTGATATTACCATAAATGTGCTTGGCTTTTACAAGAACTGGGAGACCAAACAAAACAATACTCAATTTTGGTCAGCATAAGGGAAAAAAAATTTTCAAAAGAATGTTTACAAAAAATATCACTTTAAGGAGAAACTATTTTCTGTTTAATTTTTCACTCCAATACAAAAATTCCCACTTGTTTTCATCACTCTTTATTCCCTCAAACTTATGCTTCCTTTTTTATAAGCACTATTAAAAAACTGATGTACATAAACTCTTACAACCTTTGCCTGTAACACATCCTTTTTATTGCTTTTAGTTTTCCCATTTCACAAATCTTTATTACCAAACCATTTCTCAAAAAAAGCAATATATTTAAATCCCTTTTCCTCCTATTCTTCTTTAAATCAAACTTTAACAATATACAAAAGATTACATCCTTTCTATATTTCCAAACACACACATCAGATCTAACTTCTACCATTCACCATATACTCTAAAAATTCACCTACCCCTCACAAATATTCTAGAATCGCGCCCTATAATCTCAGTGCATCTCATTCACAACAATGAATAGAGATTATTCATCAGGCTACCCAGATGATGGAAGCTCGAATTACTACAATTCACGCGAAAAAAGTTACAATCATAGTTACGATACCTCAAGAGATCACACGCATGATCCTGAACACACCAATTCTATACCCCATAATAATAGATTTGAATACAAAGATACCCGAACTTTTGAACACGATAGTTCTAATGTTCACTACCAACACAATAGTGGTAGAATCAATCAACCAGAACTCCTTGAAAACAATGCTGATTGGAGAACCAGAGTATACTCCAACAAGGAGAGTGATCATCGTGATTCCACAAGATCTAGTCAAACAAATTACAACCAACTACATAGATTCAGCTCTGCTGCCCGCCCGTACACAAGAGATGAACACTTAAATTTTTCACACAACTACGATGAAACTGATCCCATTTACAACTCTGAAAGCGAACAACGAATAAAAAATGTTAGAAAAAACTTTGAATTCGATTCTAGTGCCAGAAGTTACCCACATCATTTGCCATATGAAGAATTTAGAACAATACCGCCCATAAAAAGTCCCTCTCAAGGACCAAGCCATAAAGTTGATTATGGTATATCCCCCAACAGTTATACTCAAATTCCTGAATATAAACCACAAATCACAAACAGTGTCGATTTTTATAAAGAAGGTCATGATTTTAATCCCAGAAATAGAATGGATCCTATTGCTAGCTCAATGTACAGATCTGGCGGATACCCCCAAGGTCCAGACTACCAATCACCTATCATTGGCTACCAAAGCAATCCTAACCGTGAATATTCAAGTGCAAGTATAGGATATGGTCACACAGATCATGATTATGAACGTGTGAATAGCGCTTATGTAGAGAATAGGGTATTAAACAGAAACAGAGACCATACAAGCCCTAGTACCTATACTACTCCTGAAAATCCTTATTTTAGAACTCCGTCAGCCCGTGACAGAGATGATAGGTCTTATTTCAAAACGCCTGCAATCTACCCAGAGATTAATACCGAAAGAGTAAGTAACTACGGGAATGTATCTCATCCAGATTATTATGAACAAAACAGCTCTAAAAGTATTGAGAAGGATAATAGAGCAAGCTATCCCGACTTAAAAAGAAATACTTCCGAAAAATACAGCCACGAAAATTCCCAGAAAAATTACACAAGCTTAACCAGAGGTTATGGTTCTGATATGAACAGTGACAGTAGTTTATCGAAATCTGACATAAATGATCCTTCGAACATACGAAAAGATAGAGAATGGCACAGAAGATCAAATAAATCTCAACCAGAAAATAGTTCTTATGCCCATGAAATCGCGTCGCCAGATAAAACCAGCTCTCATCTAAGAGGTCATATCGATACAATTTCTAACATAGCGAGTAATACTACATTTTCTCCAAGGTCCCAATCCAACTCAAATAAAAGAGGCCCTCTTCTTGGACATTTTGAGCAACCAGCAAGTTCTCGAAGCGCTGATTATGAAAAGTATTATGATAATCCTACCAGCCAAATAAAAAGAGGTACTGAAATACATCATTTAGAAGAGGCTGCTATTGGGTTACTGGGAATGAATAACAATCAGAATAAATCATTAAAAAAACAAGGGGTTATTAGCAGAGTTTCGATTTCCAATCTATTGGCAGAGAATAACAGGAATACTACGTACCAAAACGAGATAAACCAAACCCAACTTGAAACTGTTGATGAAGCTACTGGCACTGACTTTTCTTATAACAGAGGTAGTTTTGACGATGCTTATACTCACCCATCGCTTAGATCATCTACTTCCAACCTAAAGACTCAACACAGCGGCCATGAATACCATAACAACAACGGAATCTATCACACCGATACTTATGATACTACAGATGGTGGTGTAGGACATTACCACGAAACCGGAAAATTGTTTTCACCCTATAAACATTCAGACCGTGAACCAAATCAACATTTTAAGAACAACAATCAATATCCAAGAATGTATACACGCAGCCCCAAAATGTCTATAAACACAAATCGTTTTGACACTGACAGAAATGACAATCATTCTATTCCTGAAGCGAGTCAGCAACACACAAAAAGAAAGCCTGAACACTCGAGAGATTATCCTTATACAGAAGTTAATGATATTGGTGCAAAAAGGTATAAAATCGATCATAACAACATTAGAGAAAGTTCAAAGGCTACTCTTTTGAAAGATAATCAGGATTTACCAGAAAAGAGATATGCTATTCAAAGTATCAAACTTCAGCACTCTCAAATACCCAGCATATCTTCAATTGGATATAACAGGGCATATATATCAGAGGAAATAAACAATGCTGTGAATGATAGAAACACAAATCCTGAACAGCATGACTGGAAAACTGAAAAATTATATAAAGGAGCTACTTTTACTCCACAAAAACCCAGTATTAAGGGTTCAAAAAACAAACCCGAAAACTTGAATTTCAAAACTGGAAGTTTAAATATATCACATGGGATAAAAAATTCCCATAATGACTATCAAAACCAAGACGATTATGATCTATCAAAGGGTTCCACAGAACGGAGACATCAAAACAATTACTCTGATACTATAAAATCTTTTGGTATCCATACTACAAGAAACCACAGGAACCAAGAAACCGAGAATTTGTCAGATTCTTCTGTTCTCGATAAAAACGCAAGCCTTGAAAGCTACAAAAAATATTTACACGTCAGGGCTAGGCTTGCTATAATGACTTATGAAAGGAAATCCCGGAGAAAAAGAAAATCATACAATGCAAAATTTATGGAAAAATTCAAAAAAAGAATTCCTAAACGTATCCTGGATAGCAATTCTCTATTTTCAACAAAAAGATCTGATTTTAATGTTTTTAGGGGATTTGATAGTGATGAAAGTTCGGAATTCATGGATACCAACAACAAAAGTAATCGCAACAAAGGATTTTATCCTAGAGACGCCTATCACATAAGCGAAAAAAGAGATGTTCCTGACACTAAATTAGTAAACACAAGTAGAAACTATATGGATCATCACATTAATAACAGTGACTCTAACGAAGATTATATATACGCTAAGCTCATGGATAAATTTAGGAATGGCAATAATCATGATTTTCAAACCCCGAGTTTCAAACAACATCTTTTAGGTTCTGGTTTTGTATCAAGCTTCAACCACAGTTCAGACGAAAGTCAAAGCGAAAAGTTTTTTTCCAAAAAAGATTATTTCTCTCACTCTTTATCCGAGAGAAATAAAAATAAGGGTAACAGAGATTCTCCAAACATGAACAAACATGAAAATGCCCATTATAGTGGTAGAAATTCTAAGAGTTCGAATATAACCTTACGATTTGGTCATCTTCAACGTCAAATCAGAGAAAATATTGAAGCTATAAACTCTAGGAAATCAAAACGTTCAAACGGATATCCCAACTTTGATGGGTATGGCAGTGGTTCAAGTGCTGATAGTAACTTTGACTCAAATGTTGTTCCTGAAGATTATTTTGATAAAGGCTCTGAATTTAGCTCAAACGTTGGATCTCAAGTAGATTTGACAAAGTATAGACATCAAGCGTTAGGAAATTATCACCATAAATCTGCATTAAGTGGTAGAGAGCATGACCATACAAAAAAGACAGATTTGGAGATTTGGAAAGAAAAATTCAAAGTAGCAGTTTGTGATGAAATTCCCAAAGTTTACAAGCAATTTCATTCGTGTATAAATGGGCGTCAATACAATTTACGAAGGGTTGCTTTGTTATGTCAGCGTGAATGTAGAAGAGTATATGGGCCTGTGACTCTTCGAGGAGGTCCTTTAAACACTCTTGGAGATAACCGCGCACCAAAAGAAGTCATGATAAAAGCCCGCAGAAGTATCCGAGAAACACTCTTTTTTTGGAAACGCCACGAAAAAGAAGAACGTGAAGCTAGAAAGAGGGCTGAAAAAGAAGCTTTGGAAAAGATTAAGCTTGAAGAGGAGGCAAGAGAAGCAACCAGACAATCAAGAAAACTCAATTTCCTTATCACTCAAACCGAACTCTACAGCCATTTTGTTGGCGAGAAAATAAAAGGTGAGGTCAA
Source organism: Furculomyces boomerangus (assembly GCA_003086725.1). NCBI lineage: Eukaryota > Fungi > Kickxellomycota > Harpellomycetes > Harpellales > Harpellaceae > Furculomyces > Furculomyces boomerangus. The sequence goes on along the minus strand of MBFT01000563.1, from coordinate 26,124 downwards.
AAGTGAAGATAAAAGCCATATGAACGACAAAGAAGCTCTGGAGGAATTGGACTTTTATAATGCAACAGATGAAACAATTAAAGAACATGCTACTAGAGGTGCACAGATGGCTTTGGCTTTACAGCAAGAAAAAACAAAAGAATTTGATATTGTTCGATCAGATAATATTGAAGTATCTAATGCAGTCGATGCAATGAATTTTCAAGAGCCTTCGACATTAGGTGGAAGTGGCGAAACACCGCAACCGCGTATGCTGATGTGTCAACTTAAGGAATATCAGCTAAAAGGTCTTCATTGGCTTGCAAGTCTTTACGAGCAAGGAATAAATGGTATTTTGGCCGATGAGATGGGTCTAGGAAAAACTGTTCAATCAATCTCTTTAATGGCATATCTAGCAGAAACACACGGAATCTGGGGCCCCTTTATGGTAGTTGCACCAGCCTCTACTTTGCACAACTGGCAACAAGAAATAGCCAGATTTGCACCAGAACTAAAGATTCTCCCATACTGGGGAACACAAAAAGATAGAAAAATCCTTAGAAAGTCCTTTTGGAATGTTAAACAACTTGGCCGACGTGAATCTAGCTTTCATATACTGGTTACATCTTACCAGCTTGTAATTACTGACGAACCGGTTTTGAACAGAGTAAAATGGCAATATATGGTTTTGGATGAAGCCCAAGCAATAAAATCGTCAACTTCTGCTAGATGGAAAACTCTACTTCAGTTTCGTTGCAGAAACCGTTTGCTACTAACAGGAACGCCAATTCAGAATAGTATGCAGGAGCTCTGGGCTTTGTTGCACTTTATAATGCCTTCACTTTTTGATTCTCATGAAGAATTTAGTGAATGGTTTTCTCGTGATATCGAAGCACACGCAGAAAATAATTCATCACTAAATAGCCACCAACTTAAACGTCTCCACATGATCCTCAAACCGTTTATGTTACGAAGAATTAAAAAACACGTTCAGCATGAACTTGGTGAGAAAGTTGAGCATTTTGTATATTGTGGTCTCACTCACCGCCAAGCACAAATGTACAGTGGTTTAATGCGGAAAATTTCAATTACAGATTTGCTAACTAGACTTCAAAGTTCTTCAGGGATTGGTGGCGATACAGATGAAAATCTAATGAATCTTGTGATGCAGTTTAGAAAAGTTTGTAACCACCCTGAGCTTTTTGAGCGTGCTGAAGTAGAAAGCCCCTTCGCTTTTTCAAATGCCTCTGTATCAGCTTTAAATCGACCTGGATCTCAACTTTTATACACTCCAACTAAAAGCCTGATCAGCTTTTCAATTCCAAAACTACTTGTGGATATGCAAACTAGTCTAGAAAGTAAATATTCTCTTTTAAGTAGACCCAATCCACACGTAGTCAGCAATCTAGATAATGCTATTGGTTTACAATCTTTCAGTTTATGGCTTCCTCACAAAGTTTTCGACTACAATGATAAAAACAACACTTTTTTGGCCTTGTTGCGGCTATGTGGAAGATCAATGCCATTGATTTTCAATACTCTTTTGAGAAATGAGATGGGATTTTCAAACTGGCTTGACGAAGTTGAAAGATATAATAATCGTTGTTGTGACATCAAATCTTACTTAACATTGTGCGAAACTACAAATGAAAATATTGTAGAAAACAAACTTTCGTGGAACCAGAGTGGACTAGGCTTTGTTTATTATACCAGTAAAATAATGGGAATCAAACATGATCTATTCAAAAACTTGGGTTTACTACTTTCAATTTCAAAAGACGAATACTTTTATAACTCTAGTCAGGACATTACCCCTGCATACAAAAATACTGTGGTAGCCCTGCCTCCAAATTTGGTATGTTCAGAAAATTCATTTTACAACAAAATGGATTCTCTTTTGCTTAATCATCCTCTTCGGATGCGGATTCAACCTAGCATCATGAATTTTTATATAAATGATATAACAAAACCCAAGCTGTTTGTCAACCCAACACCAAAAGTTAATAGTATTGATTTTACCAAACCATTCTTGAAGCAGGGCCGATCCTCTATTTGGACACCTTCTGTTGATAAACTCATCAGATACTCTGGCAAAATGGCTGTTTTGGATCCGCTACTGACAAAGCTAAAAGCGGATGGTCATCGTGTATTGATATATTTCCAGATGACTAAAATGATAGATCTTATGGAGGAGTATCTTGCATATCGTCAACATACTTATTTGCGACTTGACGGTTCATCCAAAATATCAGATAGGAGAAATATGGTTATGGATTGGCAAACAAGACCCGAGATTTTTATATTTTTGCTTAGTACAAGAGCAGGTGGTTTAGGAATCAATCTGACTGCTGCTGATACTGTTATATTTTATGATTCAGATTGGAATCCCACAGTGGACCAACAAGCCATGGACCGTGCACACAGACTGGGTCAAACTAAACAGGTTACTGTCTATCGTTTAATTACTCAAGGGACAATTGAAGAGCGTATTTTGGAACGAGCCCGCCAAAAAGATCACATCCACAAAATTGTTATTGCTGGTGGAGACACGAATAGTTCATCGAACCCACTACAAAATGGGACAGGTCAAAATGATGAGCAATTAGTTAATATAGAAGGAGAAGATTATGGAAAAGAAGATTTGAATGTGGATGATAAGGAGGACATTGAGGCAAATGATGAGAATGCAGAGAACTCTGACTCAACTGATTTGAAAGCTAGTAACAAACCTCAAAAGAAACTGGGAAGACCAATGAAACAGGATAAACTAATCAAAACCATTGGTTCAACAATTAAACCAAATAACTTTGAGTCAGAATATGATGGTGCTTTCAGTTCTACTATGATGGATTTGAAACCAAATGATATAGTGTCTCTACTTTTAGATGAGGCCAGTGGTAATGATGACAAGCTGTGGACCGAGAAATTGCAAAAGGCTCGCAATCAAAATAGTATGACTATTGAGTACTTTTCTGGCTTGCCACAGTCCTACAACTCCAATACACCTGATGTCATTGAGGATCAACACGTTTTTTCTGGGATACCAACACCAAGGGGTGTTCCCGTTGGTGGTGATAATCTAAATATGGCTTCAATGAAAACTGTAGCATCGAATACTATGACTCCTGCTAAGTTATCAGGGAGTGCGGACCATTTGTTTGATGGATATTTTGCCTCTTTGGAGCTTCAAAACCAGATAAACAAAATGAAGTCGAATGGGAAAGGAGTTAAGAGGCAGAGGGGAAAACAAACAAGACAAACTTCAAAAGCCAAAAAGAGTTTTAAACAAAAAACTCCAACAGGAGATTCCGTTCAAAAAACCCCAGCAGAAGAACCTCCCCAACAACCTCAAACTACAAATAACGAAATGGAAAAGGATATTAAAGAAAATTTGGTTGACAATTTGGAAAATCCTTCGCAACCTGGTATTGAAAACAGTCCTCAAGTTTTGGGTAATGATGGTGATAAAAGTTTGAAGAGTTCAGTTACCACTATGGCTGCGAGTGACAAAACTGAATCAGTGCTCGATTCAAACTCCAAATAAGCTGAAATGTGTGTTTTTATGGAAACATGTAAATTGAACAACTGATTTAGGTTTGAGGACAAATAATAATTTGAAAGTTTG
>MBFT01000563.1:504-10942 GCA_003086725.1 Furculomyces boomerangus | reverse complement strand
GAAAAAGATTTAAATAGTAATGTTTCATTAATTATTTAACAATTTGACCAAATCTATTTATACTAGGAGAATTCCATGGAAACTTAATAAAACAAGAAAGGCAAACGTGAGAAAGAGATTATCTGCTGTTGACGATGTAATCCAAACTTTGGTAGATTCAGGCGTTCAACTAAAAAGTTTAGAGCTGGCTAAAGCATTACCAAAAGAACACGAAATGCTACCCAAAAACAAATATACTACATTTTCTAGAGTAACCAAAACACACAGAAAAGGTGTCCATAAGGTTCCCAAATTCACAAAAGTTCCAATCCCTCGAACAATGCCTGTTGGCTTTTAAACTAACAAGAAAACAACATAAAATCTAAAACTTTTAATGTAAAAAAAACATTTTATAGAATTTCTGATAACACAAGGATACTCTTAACTTTGTTTTTCAAAACTAGTAACCTAGTCAAACAACTTACAATCAAGATATATTTTTGATACAGATTTTTTATAGTTAAATGATATGTTCATCCAAATAACATGCAACCAACCATTAAAAAAGCTCCCAGTTAGAACATCTTCATGAAAAACAAAGCTGATTTTTCGCTTTAACTATAAAATTATATTAGGAAACTTTTGGACAAATATGTTAATTACATTTATTTGTTGTATTGAAATGTTTACACACTTTACACAAAATTTGAAAACTAACAATAGATTTGAGGCTGATATGTGTAACCCAATGAAAGCTAATTGTAGCAGGATTGCCTGACTTGAAGAGGCAAACAAAGTTGCATATTTTTAAATTCATACCCAATAGTAAACCAAGTATAAAAATTCTAAAACTAAAAAAAAGTTTGCTCTCTATCCAAAACTAACATTCAAAAAGTAGTTTTAGGCAGGACGAAGAGGAAACACATATTTTCACTGTAAATTCTCTTCTATTTATATATATAATTTATTTTGTATCCCTGGATCCCTAAAAGTTCAACTAAGATAACAAGTAAATCAACATTTTTAACTTTTTAAAATCAAATGAGCACAGAATATAGTTTATAAAAAGTTCCAAGGTAATTCCAAACTAAAAAATTTTCATACATTAAAATTTTTACTCCCTCAAGTCCCTAATTATTTCCAGTATGATATTCATTTCACTAACCATACTTTTGTTTTTCGATTTTTAGAATTTGTTTTATAAAGTTTGTGTTAGATGAAGCTGAAAATGAAAAAATCTATAAACTCCAAAAATGACACCGATCTTCAAGAAAGAAATTCAAACAATACAGATTCTATCAAAATACAATATTCAAGCTTTCCTGTGAACCCAGAAAGTCAAAAACTACCAAGAGCATCTCAAGAAAACTTTGGTAGAAGAAGTCCAAGTGCTAGTAAGTTGTGCCTTTAGTATACAGATAAAAAATACTTTTGAAACTTTCACTTTGATATTTTATACAATCCAGCTAATATAAAAACGTATTACACTAGTTTATAAGGGATTGAATGCTGGAAGTTTTGATAAAAACGATGGATTACCATCACCAAAAACACCTTTACTCAAAGTTGAATCTGGAATATTCAGATCTTTAAGTCCAACACCAAACCTAGGTTCACAAAGTTCATTTTTTGATGGTAATTCCCAAAGTTTAATACCAGAAACCACCAAAACTCCATCGTTCTTGACTCAAAAATTCCAAAAAAGTAAACCACCCTTTTAATAATTTATGTCAATATACTTGAACTCTTGTCAATTTTAAGTTTAAATTCATCAATACTAAAAAATTAATGCAAGTAGACTATTCTGATACAAATATACACTCAGTCGAAGAACAATCGTTATACAAAAGCAAAGATGGTGCAACTAAAAACTCCAAAGTTGGTGTCATTAAAGAAGTGAGGAACATTGAAGCACTAACAGACAGTGAAACTGAATCTGACTTTACAGAAAGTGAAACTGAAGTTTTTAACAAAAAATTGGACACAGGAGATAAACAAGATTTGGTGTTCTCTAAAGCACCAAATAATTTAAAAAATATGTTTGATCAATACGATACTAACCTTGATCAATTCATATTAAATGAAAATCTCCAAAGTCAAAAAATAACACTTATACAAGAAGATATAGAACTAAATGTTTACGGAATGATACCAAATAGGTTCCACACTTTTGTTTATACTTGGCTCTGCATACTAACGTGTGGTATATTTTATGTATTGGGACAATGGTTTCCTGCAAAGAAAATTAGCTTTATAATGAACTATTGCGATCTAAATGATTCAACACATGTAAAAATAGTTGACACGACTGGAGAAACAATGCTTGAAGAAATCAAATCCAGTTTTTATGGGGGAAGATTGGAGGATCTATTTGGTGATTTTGCCTCGAGAGGTCCGCTTAAAGAAAGAAAAGGAGCAGTTGTATCTCAGATTCGTTCGTTTTCGTATCGTCATCACAAATTTATTTTCCATCCGCTTCTACACAAATATTTAAATGTTGGACTTTGGAAATCCAGGACATGGGTTGTTAATCCACAATTTATTCGGAAAGGACTTTCGTTAAGCGAGAAAAATCTTCTTGAAGTTATTTTTGGTATAAATGATATGGAAATTGAACAGAAATCAACAGGAAAGTTATTAATAGAGGAGGTTTTGAATCCTTTCTATATATTTCAAATAGCCAGTGTACTTTTATGGCTTTTTGACAACTATGTTTATTATGCGGCGTGTATCATGATTATATCAACAGTATCCGTAATTACCACATTGATTGAAACTAAAAGAAACACTAAAAAAATTCAAGAAATGGCTCAATTTGAATGTAAAGTCGAGGTTTTCCGTGATGGCATCTGGAGAAACTGTTCATCACACGAACTTTTCCCAGGAGATATTATAAACATGTCTGATCCTGATCTCAAACTTGTTCCTTGTGATGCTATTCTTCTGGAGGGAACATGTATATCTAATGAGAGCATGTTGACAGGAGAATCTGTACCTGTTGCTAAAACACCCACCACATCGGAAATATTTGACAATCTTGATCTCACGAGTCCAACATTTTCTTCTGAAATCTCAAAACACATTTTATTTTCAGGAACTACAGTGATCCGTACAAAGAGGAACCAAATTGGTTTTGGAGGCAAGTCATGGTTAAAGATAGATTCCAGATATCGGCAACTGGATGATAATGAAGCTAAAATTGATGGTATACCTTTGCAAGCAACGGCGATGGTTCTGCGAACTGGTTTTAATACAACCAAAGGTGTTCTAATTCGTTCTATATTGTTTCCTCGACATAGCAAATTCAAGTTGTATGAAGATGCTTTCAAATTTATAGGAGTTCTGGCAATAGTTGCTTTACTTGGATTTACCGCCAGCGTTGTTAACTTTATTAAACTTGGATTGAGTACACATGTAATCGTAGTCCGCGCATTAGACTTGATAACTGTGGTTGTGCCGCCAGCATTGCCTGCATCAATGTCTATTGGAACTAGTTTTTCATTGCATAGACTCAGACTAAAAGGGATTTTCTGTATTTCTCCATCACGAATAAACGTTTGTGGGAGAATAAATTTGGTTGCGTTTGATAAAACTGGAACATTGACAGAAGAAGGTTTGGATGTTCTTGGTGCACAGCCAATAAATCCAGAAACAGGGAATCTCGATTTATTGATAAACGAAGTCGATTTGATGTCAACAAACACAGAGGATGAAAATGACAACACTAAAAGCTTTGATTTAAACAACCTTAGCTTGATTAACGGGTTGGCGACTTGTCATTCTATTAAAGTTGTTTATGGGAAACTTATTGGTGATCCTTTGGATGTTAAAATGTTTGAAAGTACAGGATGGTCAATAGAAGAACATGATCACGAAAGCAATAAACCTGGTCAAAGGAAAGCTTCCAATAGCCCCGAGATAATAAAAAAAGGAGTTCCCCTTCCAACTGTTGTAAAACCTCCAAAAACTACTAGAAATGTTGATATACTTGATAGCGAGTACAACGATAGTTACTTTTCGAATTCTGATGAACTGGGAATAGTCAAAGTGTTTGATTTTTCATCGTCACTGAGAAGAATGAGTGTTGTTACTAGAATTCTTGGATCTAAAACTGCTCAATGTTATGTGAAAGGCGCACCAGAAACCATAAAAACGTTGTGTTTACCAGATACAATCCCACCAGAATTTTTGGAGAAGCTTGCTGAATATACCCATCATGGATACAGAGTGATTGCGCTTGCAGGAAAATTGACAAATTTATCGTGGGCAAGAATCCAGAGGCTTAAACGAGAACAAGTTGAATGTGACTTGACATTCTTGGGCTTTGTTGTATTTGAAAACAAACTTAAACCCACGTCTGAACCTGTATTGCACGAATTACAAGCTGCTAGAGTACGGACTTTAATGTGTACTGGTGATAATATTTTAACGGCAATTAGCGTGGCACGTCAGTGCGGAATGGTTCCAGAAACAACTTTTGTATACATACCACGGTTAGTCCAACTTAGTGGCAAAATGAATATGGTAAATTATTCAGGAGGCAACTTTAATGCCCAGAAACCCAGATTTGTTGTTTTGTGGCAGGAAATAAACAATCCATTAAGGATTTTGGATCCATACACATATCGTCCCCTCCTCTGCGACAAAGTTGGCTTTTCTTACTTTGATTCTGGCGGAAACGAACATGTTTTAGTTTTGGATGAAGAAAACTTTCCTGTTGAAAACCTAAAAATCGATAGTGAAGTTTCAAAGGACAACAATTATACACTTGCGATTTCTGGCGATATATTCAGATACATTGTAGACAACGAAACAAAAAATACAGTAAATAGGATGCTCATGTTGAGCACGGTGTATGCTCGTATGTCTCCTGATGAAAAAGGCGAACTTGTTGAGCTTTTGCAAGAAATAGGATATTGTACAAGCTTTTGTGGAGACGGAGCAAATGATTGTAGTGCTTTAAGAGCTGCTGATGTGGGAATATCTTTGAGCGAAGCGGAATCTAGTGTGGCGGCACCGTTTACATCTAGAACAAACAGCATTGGTTGTGTTGTCGATGTAATGAAAGAAGGTCGCGCGGCATTAGTAACAAGCTTCAGCTGTTTTAAATACATGGCACTGTACAGTATGATTCAGTTTACAACAATAAGCCTTTTGTACAAGTTTGGAGGAGGACTCGGTGATTTCCAATTTTTGTACATTGATCTTTTCATTATATTTCCTTTGTCAGTAACGATGGCGTGGACACTCCCATACAGTCGGGTTGTAGTGAAACCACCAACAGCAAGCTTGGTTAGTAAAAAAGTTCTAACTTCATTGGCTTTTCAGGTATTGATATCATCTATTTTTCAGATTTATTGCAACATTTCTGTTCAAAAACAATCCTTCTACACATCTCCTGCTCATGAAAGCCCAAGCCAAGATGGAGAAATTCTTATAGTGTCTTATGAAAACACGGTTTTGTTTTTACTTTCTTGTTTCCAGTATATTTATATTGCATGGATATTCAGCATTGGAACTCCATATCGCCAATCAAATGTGGAAAACGGTAAATTTTATATTTATTAATTAACGGAAAGCAAATGTGGTTGTTACTAATACTTTTATATTCTTTATTTAGTTGGGTTTGTTTCTGCTTTCATTGTTTTGTTTATATTTACCTTTGTTGCCGTAATCTTTCCGTTCGATGGACTGAAAGAAATATTCCAGTTGAAGAATATACCCTTGTCATTCAAGAAAAACATTGTACTTATGGCGATACTTGGGTTTGTTTTGAGTTATTTGGGAGAACATTACGTTTTCCCAAGGCTATCTTCACGACTCGCATGGGCAGTTCGAGCGTGTAAAGAGATATCTAACAGATATATTTCACCTTTGTTCAGACCACGAGGATACTCTTTAGAAAATACATCTGAAGAGGAACAATATCGCAACTTTAGAGAAGCTAGTATTATCCCAACAAATTTCTTCAGCTTTCATCCATACAGAAAAGTGAACAATGAACGTGAAGATGATCTATATGGAAACGATATTATGTCAGAAGATTTGAGTCCCACTCCAAATGAAAATGATTCATTTCAAAATGGCAATATTAATAGCGGATATGTTGGTAGAGATAAGATGGATTCGGAAAATCAGTATAAATGTTATGAAAGTAGAGATGCCAGCAGTTCCCAATTATCATACAATGACCCATGGTCTGGCAGCAATCCAGAAACAAGTTCATGGCTTGAAATGGGGAAAAAGATACATCCAATTAAGCAGTTAGGGAAGAAGAAGAATATCAAAACATACAAGAAACTTCTGAAAGAATTAAAAAAACCAAATTGATACAAAAACAAAATTGAAACTTTGATAAGTTTGTCAAATAAATTTTTATCCTAAAACAGAAATGATTTGTTTTTGTTATTTTCCCAACATCTTTAATTTAATTAGAGAATTGTACTAAATGCTTTGTTGGATGGAAATTATTCCGATGTGATGTGAAAATTTCCTCATTTTAAAAAACTTTGAAACCTTAACGCAATTAGTTTATTTTGGCGAAAAGAAATTTCAATGGATTTAAAGTTCATAACGCATTGCATCTGTGCGCTGTTTCATTTGTATTGTATTACTTTGATTACATGAGAAATTATACTTTTAGTGATTTGTAATGTGGTTTTGCTGGATTTAGTTTTTCTTACAAATTTGAGGTTTTTTTGGTCTTGTTCACTTACTAATTGGAATGTTTAGGAAGAACAAGCTAAATCCAGTTTTAGATGCAACATTCTTAAAAAAATATTATACAAATCTTCTCTTGTGGTAATTGTCATTTGTATCTTTGGATTAACATCTAAAAGCCGTTTTTTACTAGCAATCTACGAGCTTTCAAAAATATAAAACTTTTGACTTTTAGCACGCTTTAAAATTTACAAAAAGCCAAGAAACTTTCAGTCTGAAAAATTGTAGAAAAGCTTGTGTCTTTTGAAAATGTATTGATATATTGTCACTAGGTTGAACTATAACCAAAAAGGGAATACTTTTTTGCTATTTGTATTTCCCTACTTGGCTAAATGGCTTGGAATTCCAAAGACACCCGATTTGTTGTTAGATGTGGTAGGGTTATATCATTAAGTAATTGTTTTCCGAAATATAGAGAAAACGTTTTTCCGTACCAATAGCACAGAACCAAGCCGAAAAAATAAAACTAGTTTTAGCCAGAAACGAATTTGGAGCAAAATCCGGAACAAAAAAAATACATTTGAATTTATATTCAAAATGTTTGAAGAAAATGATAGGCTTGTTTTAGAGCCGAACAGAAACAAAAACTTGTGCAATTAAACTCGTCCCCAAAAAAAGCTGTACAACAGCTAATGAATATTTTTTATGATGAAACGCTATCAACCAGCAATGAATTTACCTGTAATATATAATTAATACTGAAGTGGTTGCACGCACGGGGTATCCCGGATTCACTAGTTCTCAAGCCATGACTCAAACTACACACCTTTTTTTTGAGGAAAAAGACCTCGAACAATTAACCTCGGTTTAAAAAGCTTTGTGAATTGAATTTCCAAAAATAATTCAATCATATTACCCAATTTACTCATAATTATTGTAACCCAAAATAGCCAAATCAAGGATTTTCTGTACCATGCAACACAAAACTATTTATTTTTTCAAAAATATAAACCATTTAAAGCAAAACAAGCCAAACTATTTATAAATCTTTCCAGTTTCACTTGCAAAATAAAAACTGTTTCCTAGAAACGCTTTTAATTATTCTCTTCAGGCATTGAATTTAAACTAATTGGATAGCTTTATGTAAAAAAAAAGTACCAAAAAGAGATGTTTAAACAAAATAAGAGATGTTCACATAGGGGTGTTTTGTTTTATTTAGATTCGTAACAGTCTGATTGTTGGTAAAAATGTGTTTAGAGCTTAGATGTTGATGGTGAAAAAATACAATCAATTGTTTATTCACAGTTTCATCAGGAGAAACAAAGTTTTAAACAACCCCTTGAATAAACTGTTGGCATCAATATGTTATAAGAAAAATTCTAGAGAGTTTATACCCCTTAAACACCCCTAATTATACATTCCCAGTTAAAAAAAACGTATATAAAGTGCCTTGGAACAAGTTTTCAAAAGTATTACTTTTAACTATTGTAGCAGTAAATAATATTGTCTTCAAAAGAGTACTTGCCAATCCCATCAAATATAAAGCAAAACTCGAAATATATTTCTAGAAATCCAATACCAACCAAAGATCTACAAACAAAATGTCACACGCAAAAGTAGATATTTCGTATGAAAAAGACGTCCAAATCGAAGATGCTCAAACAGAAAAAATCAGAATGTTCCCAATGTTTCAGTTCAGATACAACATGAGATGTTACTTGGCTGAATACTTTGGATGTACAGTAATGTTGATTTTTGGTAGCAGTATTATTGCAAATATCACTTTTAACGCCGAACTTGGAAGTGAATACTGGCTTCTTATTGCTTTCGGATGGTGTTTTGCTGTTACAATGGCACTATATGTATCAATGGGTAATTCTGGCGGTCATTTGAATTCGGCTGTCACTATTTCTGCTGCTGTATTTGGAAGATTCCCATGGAAAATGGTTCCCGGATATCTTCTTGCACAATTTTTGGGTTGTATCACTGGTTCTGCTATAACTTATGGAGTTTGGAAATCCAGGTTTGATGCATTTGATGGCGGAAAAAGACAAACTACTGGTGAATTTGCTACAGCCAGTATCTTTGCTACTTATCCAATGCCAACTAACTCTACAGTTCAGAACTTCTTTACAGAAATGCTTTGCGGCACTTTGCTTTTGTTCGTTCTCCAAGGTATCTTTGATCATCGTATGATGCCCGCCAAAGGATTTGAACAGATTGCTGTTGGATTCCTTATATTTATCATCAGTGTCTGCTTTGGTAAAACATCAGGCTCTTCTATGAACCCAGCCCGTGATTTTGGCCCACGCGTATTCACCGCTATGGCTGGATGGGGCTCTGAACCTTTCACAGCAGCAAACCACTACTTCTGGGTTCCTATAGTTGCCCCTATTTGTGGTGGAATATTGGGCACTGGTCTCTACGAATTTTTCATCATCCCAAACTTGGATTAAACTGAAAAATGTATCGTTTTTATTCTTGTACCGATCAAGAAGTTTTCTTTGTTCTTTTATAATCTAGTAAAATTTCGTCCTTAAAAATAAATTAATAATCTATTTCAACATCTCAAACTTACTCAAATCGCTATATCCGACCCAAAATATAACGGAAACTATCTAGTTAACAGGGTATCAATCCCAGTATATAATTTGGCAATCACAAGATACAACTAGAAATAAAGTATAATAAATGTTAGACAATACATCTCTTGAACCAACGCCCAGTGATGAATAGGGAGCCTCTAATGAAGCGGAGTGGGGTTGGGTGATGGGTCATCAATTCGACATTTGATACATTTTTAATTGGTTTTTAACATTTTTATTTGCTGACTTTTTGTGATCAATAAAACCAACCCTGAGTCAAAAAAATCCATACTACTTTCGCTATCTTAACTTTTGTTACTGTCATCGAGTTCATTTTCATTGCCTTTGTTATCGTCACTGTCACTGCTGTCACATTTGCTGTCAATATTATCGTGAATAACACAACCTTGTTTTACTAAAAACTCTACTACTCCCATTTTCTTTTTTTTAAAAGCCCTTCTCAAAGCAAAACCATTTTTTGCATGAATATCCGCTCCTTTCTCAACTAGATATTTAACGATTTCTAAGTTTCCATTCTCACTAGCCATTCCCAAAGCGTAATCATCATCTGCATGGATATCAGCTTTGTTTTCAATTAGGTATTTAACAATCTCCAAGTAGCCATTTAAACTAGCCATTCCCAAAGCATAATCATCATCTGCATGGATATCAGCTCCATTTCCAACCAAATATTTTACAACTTCAAAGTGTCCATTCTCACTAGCCATTCCCAAAGCGCAATCATCATCTGCATGGATATCAGCTTCGTTTTCAATTAGATATTTAACAACTTCAAAGTGTCCATTCTCACTAGCCATTCCCAAAGCGTAATCATCATCTGCATGAATATCAGCTCCATTTTCAATTAGGTATTTAACAACTTCAAAGTGTCCATTTGAACTAGCATTTAATAAAGCATGATCATCATCTGCATGAATATCAGCTCCATTTTCAACTAGATATTTGACAATCTCCAAGTGACCTTTCTCACTAGCCATTCCCAAAGCGTAATCATCATCTGCATGGATATCAGCTCCATTTCCAACCAAATATTTTACAATACCCAAGTGTCCGTTTTCACTGGCTGATATCAAAGCATCTTCATCATCTGAATGAATATCTGCCCCTTTCTCAACTAGATATTTAACAACTTCTAAATGTCCACTCCTACTGGCAGATCTCAGAGCGTAATCATCGTCTGCATGAATATCAGC
>MBFT01000555.1:0-10116 GCA_003086725.1 Furculomyces boomerangus | reverse complement strand
TCCTAGTGTTTTTTGACCCAGGCTTCATGTTCACAACTGTATCAGTATCGCTCACATCATCATCATTACTGTCACTATCATCCAAAGAATCCATATCTATTGCAATTTCATTAGATTCAAGTGTAGTATTCTCAACAGTTTCAGATTCTGGATCCTGTTCAGTGTTCTTTTGAATATCTGACAAAACAGCTTCTGCTCTTTCGTTAAACTATAAATATAGCATATATTGTCAGATTATGAAGCTTCAAGGTTGTAATATAAGTGCTTGATATTATATTTTATAAAACTTACAACCGAAGTGACATTGTTTCCTCTAAAACCTTTGATTTTCTCTGCAATTTTCTCTTCTTTGTTTTGTTCATCTAGAATCTTCTTTGCTACTTTGTTGACCAAAGTCTAATAAAAAAATTTATATTTAAATATGTAACTTTCAAATATTTAAAGTAATGCTTTAGCATGTATAAATTTTACCATTCTATCCTTTTCAAGTGGTTGATAAGATGCTCCAGGATCTGGAATTTCAACAGCAGATGCAATACGTTCTTTTATTTGTAGTGCAGACAATGAAATCTAAAATTTAGCAAGTTAAAAAATGTAACTTGTGAAATTTTTTGTAATACATAGCAGAAATATATTTAGAGGAGATAAATACCCTAGGTTTGTCGGCTGAAGGTTTAAGAAGAGCTTTGTCAATACTAAAGAATTTTTCGATTTTTTCATTGGCACTACTTTTATCTAATATCAAAATTAAATGTTTGAAGGTAGATAGATACATGATAAATATATACATTTTATGAAATATTGAACAAACCTTTTCCATCCCAAATATCATAAAAGTCCACAGTTTTTTCAATTTCAAGTTTTGGACCATTTCCACGCATTCCGAGACCTCTTCCAGCCAATTTTTTGAGACTTGCTTTAAGTTGGCTATTATGTCTGTCTTTAATGGATTTTTGGTTCTTTGTATTAAGCTGTTTTCCAGGAACAATAATCTTTGAAGCTGATTCAAGAATCTCGTAGATTTTAAGTTTTCTAGTTTTTGGAAGGTATTCTAAAAATAAAAAAGTAATTAGTGAAATATTTTTTATCATCAAATTACGTTTATCACTGGGTTTTGTGTCTACTGAAAACAATTCTGAATTGTCTTGGTCCTGGATTATAACACCACTATAAGAAATCATAATTATTAACTAAAAATAACAAGTTGTCTAACCTTTGGATCTTCTCTTGTCTAATTTCGTCCAAGCCAGTTTCGACTACACTCAAATCAATGTTTTTGCGCCAACTTTGCTTGCTCCTACGACTAGCTTTCCCCTTTTTCTTTGAAACTTTATTCTGGATGTTAACACTCATTTTCAACAAGTTTTAGAAGAAAGCGCTTCAATTTCAGAATATTTTGAAATATGAAAATTTTTCCAAAATTTTTTTTTGAGAAATGTAAATGATGTGTTCTTATTGGATAGAAAATATTCAGTTTAGATTTCATTATCCAACAAGTATTTCTTTCAGTATAGGAATAACATTTTTATTAAAAGTAGCATATAATAAAAACCAGATATTTGTGGGTGTTTAAAGGAAAATGTGTGGAATTATTTTTAGTCGAGTCTTTGCATCAAATATTCGACTTCAACAACTTTTGTCAATGGAATTACATGTTTTCTGTAAAGTTCAACAACCAAATCACAATTTATCTTGACATTACGTCCATCTGTAACATTGCCTGATTGTGGTTGTACCAATGGATTCATAGTATTGGCTTCAAAGTCTTGGCCATAAATCATTGCTTTCTTTCTGAGTCTTTCAAGAAGTTTTTGCTCGACTTGTTCATTAGTTAGAAGAGCCATTATCGCATCCCTGTCATGATCTTTAATAAGTTTTACGTAGGTATCATGATATTTAGGGTCCAAAAACTTTGATTCAGCAACGAATTTCCCTAAATTAATGAATTATAAGGCACCTCCAAGATTAGAATATTTTCTTACCATAATGTATCCTTCTGGATAATGCTTGCAAACACTCAATGTCGCGGGTTGCAGCACTACCATAATTCTTATCATCACCAGATTCACATATTTGTGGAACTACAAAATCAATGTATATTGATTTGATTTGGTCATTGACGTTGATGTTGTTTGGTTTTAGCACGGAAGGGTATTCCAAGGCGTCAAGAATAGGAGCAGGTATATTCTTGGTGAACGGGTATTCGTCAGGGCTATTTACAAGAAAGTGGGAATTATATTTTTTGTTACTCAAAAACTATAGAACTAGTGGTATATTTGATTGTTGACCTTTGGTAGCGTCTGACCTTGGCTATATCAAAGCGATTTGGAAATTAAAACAAAATCAGTTTTACATTTTGAAGTTTGAGTATACAATAATTAAGAATGTTCAAAGTTTGAGTATACAATAATTGAGAATGTTTAAAGTTTGGGTATACGACAAATAAGAAAGGGATAATGGAAATATATAAATTACCATGAACAGTTTCGATTTGCTCTAAAAACCAATCTAGAAAAGTTCCAGAAAACCCATCTTTAAAACCTAGCCCGTCGGGTTGATAAATCAGATCATTTGTGTGGAATTGAGCACGTTCAGCAATGCCTATATAAAAATAGTGGGTTTAGTATAGTAGCTGTGGGTTGAAATTCAGGGAAAACAAGATTTACAGAATATTATTGTGTCTTCCAGTCGAATTAGGACATTTCTCAAAGAATTGAGATCGAGAATACCAGGTTGTAAAAGATCCAAAGACATGCTAGAAAAGATAGTAAAAAAGGGTGGAAGAATGTTTTAGTCTTGAGGTAAAATAACGCTTGGTTCACATTTTATATGTTTTTGGACTTCTTTAGATCTGTGGTATGACAAACCTATTTATGTGAACTTATTTCCAGGTTTCATTTGTTGGCCCGTGTAATTGATTTCCAATAAGAATCAAGTAAAATATGCAAGAAACTCAAAATAAGGGGTTTATAAAAAAAATAATAATGTTTTTTCCACGCTTTTCTACTGTGAGAATTTTTGTTGGTATATCAAGTTCATTTTTATTTACAATAACCAAGTAAAAAAACGTTTGTTAACAAGTATCCTGAGAATGCATTTGTTTTGATAAAGGTATTTTAAAGTGATATTATATATAAATTGTAAAACCGGTATTTTTTAGTTTGGTTTTGGTATCCAGCCAAGATTTGCAAACCATTCAAAGATTCTGCTAGTTTTATTTACATCTATTCTGCATAGTTTTTGTGCATCTCTCTTTTTGAACTTTCCAGGAAGCGCTTTCTTTCCTTCTTTTATAAAATTCAGTTTTATTGAAAGATATTGGTCAGGTGTTATGCGAAGAACAGAACAACAATGTGCTTCAGAAGGTGCCAATAATCCAAAATTCGGTTTTCCTGAAATGTCTATTGGGACAGATCTTTTCCATGTTACAGGTGATATTTCTGTATCTGGAACGTAAGCAAAGATATTTACTTCACTATCACCGTTACAATTCTTGTCATCAGATACAACACCCTTGGTTTCGGTGTTTTCAAAAACCAATTTTAAACTTCTTGTAACTTTCTTGTTTTCCAAAGATGTTTTTTCTGGTAAAAGTTTTTGCAAAATTTCCTTTTTCTTTGCTGGATTTTCTACTAAACTATCGCTGCTATCCATATCTTTTGTTTTGTCTACACTCTTTACACCATGAGAATTTGACCTAACTCTTTTTCTCTTGTGAATATCCTATAAAAAACAAAAAACTGTTAGTTTCTGAATATTTTTGTTATAAATTGTTACTAACCTTTGATTCTCTCAAATTTCTTACATTGGTACTAGAAACAACTAAAATGACAATATATAGATGTGTTAATATAATGAATATAAAGCGTTCAATACCTCTTTTTTTAGGCTCAATTCTTTTTGGTATTGGTTTTATATTGTCGGTGTTTGTATTCTGGATAAATTTCTTTTGCATTTCCAGTTGTTTAACATATTCCACAGGGTTTCTTGAATATTCATCTGTGAACGAAAGTGTGAATAATTTGTCTGTAGACTTTGATGTTTTTAGTCTTATTTTATCAATGTTCCATACACTAATACCGCTATTAGTAGCATTGATAGGCGGAGTGTGGGTTACGTCGTTATTGTTGAGGCCTTTTACAAAAAAACTAAACGGTTTGTTGACATATTCACATCCGTTGTGTTTGAGCGAGGTATTTCCTGATGTTTCATATAAACCCAAGCTTTTTACAATATCTACAGATGTTGGTGATTTTCTAGGAACCAACTGTTTTCTTTTGTTTCTTCTAGAGTTTGTGTTTTGTTCTTTAATAATGGAGTTCATTGATATTGATTGTGGTGCTAGATAAGAGATAATAGAGGAGGTTAAAGTGGTTTGGTTTTATCAATAGCCTTTTTTATAGTAGCTTTAGTATTGTAATTCCCGTTGTTAAGAGAGACGTTTAGTAGGAGGTTTTATTCTGAAATGGTAGGATTATACCAGTTGATATGATACACAAGGGGTGGAAAGATATGTTTTGGTATTGATAATAGGTGATAAGGATATACGAGAAAAGTGAGCACAAGTTAAGGTAATAAAATTTTTTGCGGAAGTGAGCGATGTGATGGTATTGTTTTTTAATTTAAGTGACAGAGAAAGGGTGGTCATGGAGGAGCCTTATATATCAAAAAAGAAGAAGGGTTATTTTAGTAGCGTTGTGTGAGGAGGAGAGCGAGGCGTATGCATACGCATATTGTGATGAATTGGGACAAAATGTTAGTGGTTATAATTAGAGGGTATGAAAAATAGAAAATTGAGCTTTGAATAGCAATGTAGCCTCTTTCCAATTCCATTGCTTTCAATTTATCTTGCAGGTTATTTTTGCTCTAAAAATCTAAAAATGAACTTTTTTGCCATTCCATTTCTGAATAACAAAACGATTTTAATTCGCAGAAAAGTGGAAGATATAAAATTGGGATAAACGCCAGTGAATTTATAAGCAATGTTTCTATTTGAGTGCTAATTTACAATACAAACTCAAAGTATAGTAAATAAGAAAATGAAACATCAACATAATTTTGTATGAGGATGTTTTATTTGAGGTCTTTTCAAATTGGGAAAATACAGAAATATTCTCAATTTACCAACAATACCTCCGAATAAAATCCGAAAACTGTTTTTTCGCAGTCTGTAATGATTCAAAGCTATCAGCATGTGAACAAAAGAGTCCAAGCTTTTTTGTTCGTATTATTTTACTGTTGATCTCACAAATGATATAGTGGTTATTTCTTATCTAGAGACAACCACTAGTTTTGAGAGGATTACTTATTTGTAAGCATCTATTTTATTTCATCGAAACCAGAAATTTTAAAGAAAGTTTTTTTTCTTCTAGAATGTCTTTGCTATGAAAGTAGAAAATAGAAGCTTTCGAAAGAAACTTGTAGGTTGGAGCGAACTTTCCATTTATTAAGTAAAAAGTTGATTTTTAACGAATCTTTTGCGATAAACATACATTTAACTGGGACTATTGAGCATTATCTTTGGTATCTTGTACCAATTGAGGTATAGAAAAATATTTATAGATCAAAACATCTTGTTGAAAACAGAAGTAAGATGGTTATTGGCCAAGAAACAATCTCATCACGGGATTCAAAATAAATCTGTAGACAAGCTATTTGCGATGATTTTTTTATTGATGATTGGTGTGAGTTGAATCTGACAGGAAAAGTTGTTATTTCTTTCCCCGCGCTGGTATAAAGTCTCGTTTTCCTCCTCTTTTCCCAAAGTTCTCAAGGCTTATCTTTTCACTTTCTTTTTTATTTTTTGATTCCCAGGCTCTTTCATAGGTATTCAGTCACCAAAACTACCCACTCCCGCTTAATCATCCTTTTCTATATATATTCTACAATTTACTTATCTGTTTTAACACCTTTTCACACCTTACCAAAGGCCCAAATAGCTCAGAAATCTCTAATATAAATAAAAATGCTTTCGCGAATCGCCAAGCCAAATCTCCCTAAAAGATGCGCTGCCATCTTTTTCAACCATCTAAATAATCCAAAACCCATCTCTCAAATAACCAAAATCTCAAAGAGATCAATGGCTTCTGATTCCAATCTCAAAACCCCTCCACATCCAAGCGAGTCATTTTTGAGTGGAAACATCTCACCTTATGTCGAGGAAATGTATGCTGCATATCTACAGGACCCACAATCCGTACATGTCTCTTGGAGATCTTACTTCAAAAATGTTGATAAAGGTCTTTCTCCCGGCATAGCATTCACCTCCCCTCCAAACGAACTTCTCTCCGGAACCGCCATCAACCCATCCATGAATGCTATAGAAGATCTTGCCACCCACGAAAGAACTTTGAATGGACGCACTGGCGCATCTTCTACACACTATGAAACTCACGGCTTTGGTACTGTCATCGATCACTTGAAAGTCCAACTGCTTGTTAGAGCCTATGAAGTTAGAGGCCACCATCTTGCCAAACTAGATCCTTTAGAAATCACAAATGCTGAGATAAAAGACTTCTCCGCAAAAGAACTTCAACTTGAATATTACGGATTCACCGAAAGTGATATGAGTAAAAAATTCAACCTAGGCCCCGGAATATTACCATATTTCGTTGAAGCTGGAGTTACAGAACTCACCCTCAAACAAATTCATGATAATCTAACCAACATTTTCTGTGGAACTCTTGGTGTCGAATTCACCCACATTGCTGATCGTGAACATTGCGATTGGTTCAGAAAACGTATAGAAATTCCAAATAGACTTACTCTCTCCAAAGAAGATAAAGTTCGCATTTTGGACCGTCTTATTTGGGGTACTCTATTCGAAAAATACTCCGCCGTGAAGTTCCCCAGTCAAAAACGTTTTGGCCTTGAAGGCATGGAATCTTTAATTCCAGGTCTTAAAGAATTCATTGATCATTCTGTTGAACTAGGCGTTGAATCCATTATTATGGGAATGGCTCATAGAGGTCGTTTGAATGTTCTAAGTAATGTTGTCCGTAAACCAAACGAGTCAATATTCTGCGAATTTTCTGGTGATCTTGGTCCATCAGTTGAAGGTTCTGGTGACGCAAGATATCACTTGGGTATGAACTTTATAAGACCAACCCCAAGTGGAAAGAAGGTCCACTTGTCACTTTTAGCTAATCCATCTCATCTTGAAACTACTGATCCTGTTGTTCTTGGAAAAACTCGTGCTCATCAAACTGATCTAAACGACACCGATAGAAAACGTTGTTTGGCACTATTGATTCACGGTGATGCTGCGTTTGCTGCACAAGGTATCGTTTATGAAACCATGGGTTTCTCCGATCTTCCTGGGTACACCACTGGCGGAACTGTTCATGTAATTGTAAACAACCAAATTGGTTTTACAACTGACCCTCGCTTTGCTCGTTCCACATCATACCCATCAGACTTGGCCAAAGCCATCAACGCTCCAATTCTTCATGTAAACTCTGATGATCCAGAAGCTGTCGTTTTTGCCTTTAAACTAGCTGCAGAATGGCGCCAAACCTTTGGAAAGGATGTTGTCTTAGATTTGGTTGGATACAGAAGACACGGCCACAATGAAACTGATCAACCTTCCTTTACTCAACCCCTCATGTACAAGATAATCAAAACCAAAAAAACATCTTTGGAAGAATACTCTGAAAAACTTGTTGCTGAAAAAACCTTCACACCTGAAGAAATCCAGAAAAACAAAGATACTGTATGGGATTTATTGGACCAAAGCTATGTTAAGAGTAAAGACTACGTTCCACGTAGTGCCGAATGGGTTTCCTCATCATGGCCCGGATTCAAGTCACTTTCTCAACTTGCTGTCGAAACTTTACCATCCATCCCAACAGGTGTTAAGAGAGAAGCTATCAACAACTTAATTGACCCATTAACCGTTGTTCCAGAAGGCTTTAACATCCACCCTCTTTTACGCAAGATCTTGGGACAACGTAGAGAAGTTTTGCTATCCGGAAAAGGCATAGATTGGGCAGCTGCTGAAGCTTTGGCAGCTGGTACACTTTTGAGCCAAGGAAAAGGTGTCCGTCTTAGCGGTCAAGATGTTGAAAGAGGTACTTTTTCACATAGACACTGGGTTCTCCATGATCAAGAACGTGATAGCGTTGAGCATCGCCCTCTGAGCCATGTATCTCCAACTCAAGGACATTTCACAGTTTCCAACTCATCATTGTCGGAATACGGTACACTTGGTTACGAACTTGGATACTCTTTGGCAAATCCAAATATACTGGTGATGTGGGAAGCTCAGTTTGGTGATTTTGCCAACACTGCTCAAGTCATCATTGATCAATGTATCTCATCTGGCGAAAAGAAATGGCTTCAAAGAACCGGTCTTACCATGCTTCTCCCTCACGGATTCGATGGGCAAGGTTCAGAACACAGTTCTGCACGTCTTGAAAGATATTTACAGATGTGTGATGAACATCCTTACATTTTCCCAACACCTGAGCAAATAGCCAGACAACATCAAGATATTAACATGCAAGTAGCTAATCTTACCACACCTGCAAATTATTTCCATATTTTGAGACGTCAAGTTGTCAGAGATTTCCGTAAACCACTTATCCTAATGACATCCAAAAAGCTTCTTCGTTTCCCATTGGCAAAATCCAACATTGAAGATATTCTTGAAAACACAGGTTTCCAGCCCTACATTCATGAACCAAATACATCAAATCCCGAGAGCAACTTCACTCTTCTTCCACCAGATGAAATCACAACACATATCCTTTGTACAGGTCAAGTCTATTACACTTTGATGCAGGCCAGGAACTTGAATAATTTGAAACATGTTGCCATTTCCCGTGTTGAACAGCTTCATCCATTCCCATGGGATCTTGTACGCGACAGTTTGGATAAATACAAGAACTGTAAGGACTTTGTGTGGGCTCAAGAAGAGCCTTTGAATATGGGTGCCTGGGCATTTATTGAACCTCGTCTACGTACGACATTCCTCAATACCAAGCACCATAGCAACCACAATGGATCTCAACCAGCTCTAAGATATGCTGGCCGTGCACCATCAGGTCCAGTTGCTACATCCAACCCAAAACAACACTCATTTGAAGAATGGTCTCTTGTTTCCACTGCTTTGTATGGCGAGCCTAGAAAGCCCGTTGATATCATTAATAGTGTACCAAAATGGTAAATGGTATGAAACAGTCAAATTTTTCTTAGTTTATTAGTTTTTTGAATTTACAAAAATTGTCATTTTTAAAAATGAACATGGAAAATGTTATTTGATGATGAAACTATGTTTAGGTGTTTTTCTTTTCTTAAGATCTGAATTTTCATTTGAATTTGGTGTTTCTTTTTTTAAAAAATTTTGGAATTCTTCTTCCAGACTTTCTTCATGATGGTTTTTGTTTAAAAGTTGGTTGTTGGGAACATTCATGAAATCGGAGTTATCATCGCGTATTGATTCATCATGACTATCAAAATCGAAGTGTGGGTTTGAATCTGTAATATTTGCAGTTTCTGTATTTATGGGGCGTGGTAAGTTGGGGTTTGATGTGGATACTTTAGCTTCGCTTTTTTTTGGACCAAGTATAGAATGGATCTCTTCTCTTCCACAACACCTTGATTTTATTGGAATAGCCAATCAGTATCAAGAATTCGGAAAATTTTTCTTTTCAAAACCTTATTTTTTTAGCAATAAATTCTCATATTCAACCTCAACAAACAAACGTTTTCAGTACTATGCCTGATTCAAAGGGTAGTATCAACAGTAGTAAGTTATTGGACACTGGTCCAGAAAAAAACCCGGAAGAAAACGGACAAAAATTAAACGTTTTACAAGTAAAACAAGAAAACCACAAAAAATATGAAAAAGAAGCTACAGTCACAGCTACAGCTTCAAACAAAAACAACGTCAGTGGTTCAAGTGGTGCAGGAAGCACACTTGATATCTCAAGTAGCACTGCAAGTGTTACAGAGAATAAAACTTCAACTAGTAAAAGAGTTGAAAAACATAAAATAAAGCTGCAAACCCCTCTTTTTGCACCTTATTCTAAACCAAATGCAAAGAAAAAACTCAACAAGCCCACGGGCAATGTTGCACAAACTCAAATTAAAAAAGAAGACACCGATTTCAATGAA
>MBFT01000550.1:0-23501 GCA_003086725.1 Furculomyces boomerangus | reverse complement strand
TCAAAACAACCTCGATCTAAAATTCAACAGACCGAAATATATTAGGATACAGTAAAACCCCTCTAAATACAACTTTTTTGAAATTATAAAACGACCTCTTTAAACGCAAATTTGCATATAGAGGGGTTGCATTTAGAGGAGTTTTACTGTATCTTGGATTTAAAAATGAAAGTAAGGATTTTCTTTTTATTTATTCAAATTTTGCAGTTTCCTTACAAGCAAACTGAATTACTACAGTATTAAGTACACATACTTCAAACTACTTGATTGAATGTGATTTCGATTTATTGATCCCAAGATAAATCGAATTTCTACCCGAGGTTTTTAAATTAGTTTGAATGCAACTCCAAAAAACTCTTCTAAACTAATTTTGTTAACCCTATTAAATCAGATATGTTACTGTAATAATATTTTCATTGATTTTAGATTTCTTTTAGTGACATCCAATTAAAACCAAAATCATCTGGGTAAAAAGTATTATCAATGGATACTTCAAGAAAAACTAAACATAATACTTGAAGCAATGATATCAAAATAACCATCACTTTATAGAGACCTTTGATGAGATATATAGGAAGAGTTTATATATTAAACACTATAAAAAGAATATAATTCTGTCAAAAACATCCTGGTTTAACTTTGAAACCCAAAATTTTACATAGTGCTTCACTATTGTAGATTTTATCTACAGATCTGATCCAGTTTTAAGCTAGAGTAAAAACATGATTAAATGTTTTGTTAGTTCAATACCTTTGATCCCTTTTTGTAAGTATCTATTTTAGAGGTACATTCTGTTTATAGTTTTTTTAATAATTTTAATGCTTTTTAGGTGTAATATTTTTTTACCAAACGAATAGAGCTTTTAAAAAACATGTATAACTATGGGCATAGATCATATAACAAACTCTGAAAAGTGGTTTTATATTCTTTAGCTTTTAGTTTTAAACTATTTGGATTTAAATTGAATATATTTTATTACAATTATTAAAAAACAGCATCAATACCAAGAGTTAGAACTGGAGTTGATTTGAAAAAGGAGATGAAAAGCTGGAGTGGAGTGGGACAAAGGATGTTTGGAACTGAACCAGAATTGGAATGCAATTTTTTTTAAAAAGGAGCCGAACTGGAACTTGAACGAAAAATCAAACGGCACAATTCTGCATTTTTTATTGAAATTGAAATGGATAAATTCTCCTGTACCAAAAATTCATCCATTTCCTCTACCAAAAGGTTTGATTTTTTGTTTTCAAGGTTACCAATAAAAGACACTCTTTGTACACTTCTTTTTATACTAAATAGTGGCAAAAAAAATAAAATGATACCGTCAATTGGGGTGACTTTACTAAATTTTTGGCTTTGTTTTATAGTATCTTTTTATACAATACTTTTGATTCTTTTATTTTTTCTTTAAAATATGTTTCTTGATCTGTAATACAATTTTTTAAAAGATAAAAACCTCGTGTTTACCCAGCTATTGTATATACAAAAAAAACATCTATTTTTTAAAAATAATTATATTGAGGTGACTTTACTAGGTCAAATTTTACTTGGATCTAATAATATCCTGGTCTAGAAGTGTCAATATGTTTCATTTAAAACTTTTAAAAATATAAAGTTTATTGAAATAAATAATTAAGAAAATTAAACTAATCTATTGTTTCTCAATTTTGGGCAATGCCTCCAAAGAGTTTCTAACTACTTTGTCTGACTTTGATGATTTGGGGATTTTTATTTTTGTTTTCTTTTAGAATTAGTAAAATTTCATCACTTGAAACGCTTTGGCCTGGGGAGATATTTAGTTTTGTTTGTTTTTTTCTAATTTAAGTATCTTCAAAATAACAATTTTCTTTGAAAATTTGAGAAAGAACTTGCTCAATTCTTTAGTTTTTTTATTTCATCAAAAAGCTACTTTAAAACTTGATCTGAGTTAAAAGGATAAATTCCTGTGGTTAGTAACCCAGCTACTAAATTTTTTGATGGATTCTTTTCCAAACCTCCCATAGTTCTTTTCAGTAGTCTCGAAAATAAAGATTTAGATATAGCCCCTATATATCTGGCTTTTATCCTTTAATAATCCTCTATATTTAGTTTCAAACTGCCTAAATCAAGAAACACCAAGAGGTTGAGTTATTTGAGTAGAGTCTGGTGGTAGAAAAGCAAAC
The DNA here is from genome assembly GCA_003086725.1 of Furculomyces boomerangus. NCBI lineage: Eukaryota > Fungi > Kickxellomycota > Harpellomycetes > Harpellales > Harpellaceae > Furculomyces > Furculomyces boomerangus. Next base: position 21,339 of record MBFT01000550.1, on the reverse strand, counting down.
TCAATATATTTTTTATACACAAATAGATTATATTTTAAGACAAATGACTAGAGTGATTGTCACCAATCACCACTTTCTCATCCTTACTAGGAAGTAATTTTAAAAAAGTAATCTTCAGAAATTCCTGTGTCAAACCAACCAGAAGGAGATCAATTTTAAATTGCTCATTTTGAGGCATTTAGTACCCATTTGCGGGGTGTAAAATTTTTTGACCGTTGATTGCGTTCGAATTTTTTGGGGTGATTTGGGGCATCTCTGGGATCTCCTGAAAAATTTTTGTTTTTTGTATTTTATTGAAATTTTATACTTTTTTCCTCTGATCGCAAATTTTTTGCTGATATTGAACTTTGTAGACAGTCTAAGGTAAGGTTCACGGTACTTTTCCTTACTGGCTCCATTTTTTGACCCTCCAATCTTGCCTCTGGCTTTCTTGAAACCCCAAATTAATGTTAAGAATTGTACCAGATATCTCATCTGTTTTGAATTTCCCTTTAAATTGTGGTTTAAAGGCTGATTATGGTTAGAGTTGTTTCTTTAATATCCCCCACAGTAGCTACTTCTCCTGTAGTTTGTGTTTCCTCTGTAGAAATGTTGGCTAGTTCCTGGTTTAGTGTATACCGCTGTTGACTTGCTTGCAATAGCTGTTCTACACATGTGTTGTTTCTTGCAATTTGCCTTTTATTTTTTATTTTTTCAATATTAACGAGGTAAAACAGGTATTGGTGTTCAGCAGTCTCGGCTTCTGGGGTACTAACGGCAATATCTCAATCAAGTCCTGAGTTTTGAGCAATAAGGGATCTACTAGCTTTTTCTATCTGTGTGTATAACTGAATTCAAGTCTGATGAGGTCTTGTGCACTACCGCAGACTTCTTCAATAAGAAGTTTAATTTGGGATTCCGTTGGATTATCAATTTCTTTGATACCTCCGGAAAGCTCTTCAATGTGGAGTCCAACTCTGGCAGGATCTAGAACTTGTTGCTCTGATTCAGAAATTTGTTTGTCCTCTTTGGCAGTTTTAATCTTAATTTACATCAATGTATTAACTTTGAGAGCTTTAAAAAAACCTCCATTAATGAATAGTCATAATTTAAAATAGTGAGTCATTTCCCCTTTGTTTTGTTTTGATATTTTTTGTATATATTCTCTTCAATTCCCACTTTTGGGAAATTAAGTTTTTTTATTAGTTTCTTTTCTTCCAAATAAATCTTTTATCCCTTCTCATCCTTACACTCCACTAGGTGCTGGATACCTGTTTTTTATTGAGCTGACTGATTGTGCAACAATCTTGTTTTTGTTGTCACGTTTTTGAACCCATCCGTGGATCTCAAGGTTGAGATCCCACTTTCCATACTTGTAGGATTCATTTTTGGTGGCATAAATTCCTTAACAAGTCTCTTCAGCTTTATTTTTGGGGTTTCTGTCTCCTTGTAGGTTTTTGAGGGCTTCAATGAGCTCTTTAATTTGGCTTTGGAGTGACTCAATTATTTTTTGGTCATTTTTCATGAAAACTAGTGAGTAGTTTTAAAGTTTGTTTTGAGACAAGTAAAAGATTTCTAAGCTGATTTATTTTGATAGCGCGGAATGCGGCTTTGAAAATGTCTATTGTATCTATGAGGGTGTAACAGGTCTTTTATATTTTTTTTAAAAAAATTTCATTAGTTATTACATAATTATACTTCAAAATAAAGTGCAGATGTGGCCTGAAAAGGCCTACCATCAATAATTGAAAGGACCTTTGATCCCAATGAACAGTCAAGACTGTTTGAGTGTTAATGAATAATAGTTAGCGTCAATTACAACATTGTGGTAATTGAAAATTCAATTTTTTTATCAACTTTTTGGCAGTGATTTTAAAGCCAATTCTCACATTGTGGTGTTGTAGGATTTGGAGAGTTAACCTTCCACAAAAAAAAATAACAAATTCTTTCAGATGAGTCTTTTTGAGTCACTAATAAAAAATTTTATATCTTTTATATTTTACAAAGACTGTTTTAACATTTAAATATACTTTTATAAATCACCTTTGCTTTTATTTATCAACAAACCTACATATTTTCTATGCGCAAATAAATGTAATAGTGTTTTTTTATGGGATTTTTTTTGAGATCTCGATTCAAAAACATTCACTATTTCAAGAATGTATCAACCATTTCAAAAAATAAAACTATTTAAACACATGCATCAATCATTTTATCAAAAACTCGGAAATATAAATTATTTTTATTTGAATATTAAAAGTACCACCAATTGGGGTCAAATTGTACACTTTTTAAAACCAAAATTAAAACCCAACTAAAGCTATTCACAAATATTATTTTTTAAAAGTCATAATGTATTTAGGTATAGGAGATTTTTTCTATTAATATAAAAAATTGATTATTTTACTATCAGCTGTATAGTACACCTTGATATAAAATTCCAAAAAACCCAGGTTTTTGATAAACAAGAAAAAATATGAATAGTTATGGTACTTTCAATTACTAATCTTGGTTTACTTTTGTAATTTAAAAAGTTTTTACGCTTATTTTCTGCCATTTTATCAAGTTTGGAATTAAAATTTGGATTTTCCATAGTTTTATTGATTTTATAATCTTGACTTAAAATCATTATTTTGAAATACAAATTTTTTGCTTGAACAAATTTACATTCATATTTCTTAAAATATCACTAAAATTTTTGTATATTGTTACAGCTTTGTGTATGGGAACTTTCTCATTAAAAGTCTGTCAAAAAAAGACTTTCTAAATTTTTAACACCAATATTTATTTCATTCCAAAAAAAAATAGTTTAAATGCACCCTGTTTTGATGTACTAAATTTTGATCTTATGATTTTGCTTTTTGAAATTATTGTATGAAAATGAGATAGTAGAAATTTCTTGTGCTTTTTCGCCTACGAGGTTTTTGCATTAGAAAAGCTAAATGCACTAGACCATTTTCATTTTATTTATTATATTATTACCAATTTCACTACATACATTTTACAAATACTAACGGATATAGGATAAAACTCTCCGGTAGTGATTCACTAAAAAGTAAGTGGATAAAAACATTACGAAGACTGGCAGCTATTGTGCAAAAAATAGCGAATACGGAGAAGCAAGAAAAACAACTTGGTTAATGGAAATACAGCGTTAAGAAAACTGTATAAATACAACTGAAATCTCTTAACATTAGACCATCAATTTTTCTATATATTCAAACTTTCTGATTAAAAATCCACTCAATAAACATCATAAATATTATAAAAAAAACTAGTATTGTATATTTGGTAATCTATACAACAAAATAAAGAAATTCTATTTGGACTTTTTCCTGTACCAAAGCAATCACCTTTTAAATTAACTTTTAAATAGAACTCATCTAAAACCTATACGCACTTCTCATCTAAACCATGCCAAGAACTAAAAAAACTCCAAATGCTCGAAAATACAAAAATTATTCAAAAAAATCTGTTCAACTTGCTGTCAAAGGTGTTTTAAAAAACAAAACAAGCTTTAGAAAAGCAGGAAAAAACAAGTTTTATCTCACACCACAGTATTTGACAGAAAACATAAAATACTATCAAAGCCAAATAAGGAAAAACGGCTTTAACAATTGATTTTGAAATTGAATTATTTAAAGCTATCCAAGTTTCAGCGGATTGGGGATTTCCTCTTGAGCCAATAGATGTTTGACTATTAGTTAAGTCATATTTAAATTCTAATAAAATAAATATAAAATTTTTTTCTAATAACCTACCTAGATATAATTGGTATCGAGGATTTTTAAACCGCCACAAAAGTGAGATATCTTTACGAAAACCACAAAGTATCAAAAGAATCCGAGCAAGGGTATCTGCTGAAATGACTTATTCATACTTTGATAGACTATAAGTAGATATTTGTAACGTAAATCCAGAAAACATACTGAATTATGATGAAACCAACATCACAGACGACCCCGATGACTTTAAAGTATTAGCTAGTTGCTCTGCTAAACGAGCCAAAAAAATAGTAGATACTTCAAAATTGAGCACTTCAGTGATTTTTACAGGTACTGCATCTGGACACCTTTTGCCACCTTTTATATTGTATAAATCTCTTCATCTTTATGATACATGAACAATGCATGGACCAGTAGGAGCAATTTACAACAGGTCTTCTTCTGGATGGTTTGACTCTAAAATCTTTGAGGATTATTTTTTCAGAATACCATTGCCATACTTTAAAACATTGCCAGAAAAACAGGATAAAGTTATTATTGGAGATAATTTATCTAGCCACTTGTCATACAAAGTAATAAAAGCATGCCTCAAAAACAGAATAAAGTTTATTTTTCTACCACCAAATTCAACCCATTTGACACAGCCATTAGATGTCTCCTGGTTCAGACCATTTAAGAATAATAGAAAGTTGGTTTAAAAAAAGTGAAAATATCAAACAAAGGTGTTGTTCCAAAGTCAAGATTTCCTAGTCTTTTAAAAAGGTCAATTGAAAATTTGATAAAAAGTGCATCAACAAATCTCATCTCTCGATTTCAAGCCACTGGTATCTATCCGATAAACAGAAACATAGTTTTGGATAAACTTCCTTCAAATGGAAAATCTATAGCCAATTTTTCAGTTTCAGATGCACTTGTAGAAATGCTTCAAAGCTTGCGTAAAAATTCTGATTCACCACAACCAGCAAATAGAAAACTAGTCAACATTTTACCTGGTTAAAGTGTATCTATTGAGGAAACAGTTAAGCTTATGGAGCTTGAAGATATTTTAAAAAAAATTAAGAAGGAAAGGGTTTTAAATAAACGCAAAAAAAAAGCCATTGAAGAAAACAATGTTAATGATTGAATGTCTCAAGATCCAGTAGTATTTAAACTAACATTTGTTTAAATAACCTTTTTTTATTCTAACTATATCAATATATGTACAGTTTACATCCAATTCTGTTTGATAGTAGTCTAAAATCAATTTTTTGCTGAAAATTTCTATAAAAAAAATAAAATACTTGTTCAATTTGACCCCAGCTTTTGTTTTAAATATTTATGTTTTTTTCAACTTTTTACTTTAAGGCAAATGGGATAGTAGACAAAAATAGTTTATATGTTAAAACAAGATATTTCAGAAGTTAACCAAAAGCATTAGCAAAAAAAATAAACCAGAACAACTATTTTGGTTTTGATATTATGTCAAATCTGTATATCGTTCAATTGACCCCAATTGATGGTATTCTGTGAATTTGCTCATTTTTATAAAAAAATAAAAGTCACCCAAAAAAAAAAAGTTGAAACAAGTTCCCCTTTATCTCTACTATTTTATGAAATTTGGTAATTTTGAAACAAAAAAAGGGAATGTCAGTGGAACGCAGTTAAATAGTAGCTATTCCCCTATTTTGTTCTTTGTTTTACAAATTCAACAACTTTTGACAAAAGACATTTCAACATGGCTTCTACTACTGATGCAAATCTCGAAAAGTACTTCAAGTATATTGACGACAATACCGCTTTCCTCATCGATCAGCTCCGTGAAGCTGTTGCAATTCCAAGCATCAGTGCGGATCCCAAGTACAGAAGCGAAGTTTTTAAAATGGGGGAATGGGTAAAAGCCCGCCTAGAAGGACTCGGTGTAAGAGTTCAAATGGTTGACCCAGGTACTCAAGAACTTCAAGGACAAACTGTCCAACTTCCACCTGTAGTTCTTGGTGAATACGGAACAGATCCAGCAAAGAAAACTGTTGCCATTTATGGTCACTACGATGTTCAACCAGCTATTAAATCTGATGGTTGGGATACTGACCCATTCACACTTGTTGAAGCTGAAGATGGTAGACTTATTGGACGTGGATCAACTGACGACAAAGGTCCAGTAATTGGCTGGATCTTATGTCTTGAAGCTCACCAAAAACTAGGAATTGATATTCCAGTAAACTTGAAATTCTGTTTTGAAGGTATGGAAGAAAGTGGAAGTATTGGTCTCGATGCTATTATATACGATCAAGCTGACAAATGGTTCAAAGGAACTGACTACACCTGTATTTGTGATAACTTTTGGCTTGGAACTACCAAACCTGGTTTGACATATGGATTAAGAGGATTAAGTTCTTTTGCTGTTGAAGTTTCAGGGCCAGCTGCTGATCTCCACTCTGGAGTATTCGGCGGAACTGTTCAAGAACCACTTGTTGCTCTCACGAGACTTATGTCAACATTGGTTGATATTGATGGAAAGATTCTCATTCCAGGAATTTATGACCAAGTAGCCGAGTTCACTGAAGAAGAAGGAAAGAGGTATGAAGGTTTGTCATTCAAAAATACAGACCTCATTAGAGACTTGAAAGCAGATTGTGTTATGCATGAAGATGAAGCCGACACTCTTAAATCTCGTTGGCGTTTCCCATCATTGTCTCTCCATGGTATTGAAGGAGCATTTTATGAAGCAGGATCGAAAACAGTTATTCCAGCTAAAGTTATAGGAAAATTCAGTATCAGAACTGTTCCATACATGGATCTTGATGTTGTAAATGAACTAACAATCAAACATTTGAATTCAGAATTTGCCAAGCTTAACAGCAAATGCAAACTCAATGCATACAATCTTTCAGGAGGAAGATGGTGGTACTCTTCACCAGACCATCCAAACTATATTGCTGCATCTAAGGCAGTTAAAAGAGTTTATGGAACTGCACCAGAACTCATTAGAGAGGGAGGATCCATTCCTGTTACATTGACATTTGAGGAAGCTTTCAAAACTAATGTTGTTTTGTTGTCCATGGGACGTGCAAATGATGGTGCCCATTCTACCAACGAAAAGCTAGACAAATATAACTATATTGAAGGAATCAAACAATTTGGTGCTTACTGGGCTGAAATTGCAAATCTCTAGTTTGTGCTTTTTATTTGATAGATTGCATACTAATAAACCTTATAAAATTGTATACCTGTTAGCTCTTTCCTAGTTCAATATTCAGGCATTTTCTTTTCGCCTGTAGATACCTTTGCTTTTGTTACTACTTCTATATTCTGAGGTACCTTAGCAAGTCACTGGTTATTGATCTTGTAAGTGTGATAAAAAACCCAGAATTTTCTTTTTCTATACACATTCTGTAATATCCTTGATTTGGTTTTGTTTAGGCAAAGTTCCAGTTTGACAAAAATATGGTTTGCGAATACAAATCATTTTCTGGTCCTTGTCTTTTTATAACTTCCTTTTAACCTGGTTTTTTATTTTGCTTTGTTTGAATCTTTTAAACAAGGTGTTCTGATACATTAAAGAAATTGTTTTTGTTAAATATTATAAACCAACTCTATTGAAAAACAATACCAAATCTTATAGAAAAATGTTCTTTGTTTTTATTGGTTTAGAATTCAATTTGTATTTATGTTTTGTAATGTTTCGAGATTCCATTTTGTTTATTCAAAGAATTTTTAAAGGATTTAAATATTTCTCTTTAAAGAATGTGGGAGAAGGGCGAAGTTACTGAACTAAAAAGCGCAACAATCCTTCAAAAAAAAGAGGGAATGCTTTATTGTACAAATCAACGAGTTGCATGGGTTATCAATGGAGGAACTAAAGTCACTATTAGCATTCCATTTATACAGATCAAGAGCAAGTTTTATCAAGAGTCACTTTTTTTAATGGAAATTTATTACTAGATCAACAAGTTAGCACACAAGAAGCCAGTAGAGTAAAACTTCGACTGCTTGTAAGTTCTGACAAAGGAGCTGATGTTGTCTACACATTCTTGTGGAAAGAAACTGATAAGGATGTCGCTAGAAATGAGCGAGATGTTTTCAAAAATGCATTGGTGATAAAAATGGGGAGATCACGTCAGACTGTGGGCACTGAGAGTAAGTTTTTTATATAGCTTTTATCAGAATCGGAATTTATTTGATTTGTTTTTAATTGTGAAAAGAATCAAATGCAAAGCCAGAGGAAGAAGATTCAGAATTAACTTTGGGAAAGAAGAGGAAAGCCAATGATGAAAATTCAATGAAAATAACTGATGAAGATCTAAAAGCAAGACAAAATATATTATCAAGTAATGTTGAACTAGCTCATCTACATAAAAGCTTGGTAGTTTCAGGTATAATATCCGAGGATGTATTTTGGGAATCTAGAATGGTAAGTTTACAATACTCGCACAAACGCTGGGTTGTTTGATATATATTTATTTTTGACTCATAAAATGCGAAATTTTAAAATGTATTGTGATTATAGCACTTGATTAGAGAATACGAATTTCAATCGAATATCAAAAAGGGTGAAGATTCAATGTGGATAGAACTTGCACCATCAGTTCAAGATAATGGAAATTTCAAATATACTATTACACCAGAAGTCGCAAAGGCGTTATTCAAGCAGTATCCTCAGATAAAGGATGCATATATCAATAATGTTCCTCACAAAATCCAAGAAAAGGTGTTTTGGAAACGTTTTCTGGCATCACAGTTTTTTAATCGTAACAAATCAACAAGCTTGAAAGTAGGAAAAGATAACATTTTTGACAAGTGTATGGATGAAGAAGATAGTAAGCATTTATTTAGCATTTCAAAGCTTTAATCTCTTTTTTGTAGAATTTCTCAATGGTGAAAACCAAGTAGATACCAACCAAATTCTTACAATTCTTGATCTAACTAAAACTGAAGAAGATCACACAGAGGTAATATTCAGAAACAATAACGAAAAAATTATGTAGAACTATTGTTAATATTTGATAAAATATCAATTTGAATAGACGGGAAATGAGAAAGATATTACTATGCAACCGGGTAAAAATGTAGAGAGTTTGCTTCTGATTAGGAGGTTCAATAGGCATTCTGAGCAAGTATTGATGGATACACTAAAAAACGAGAATTATGGAATGAGTGCTAGCACAAATAGAGAAAAAATGGGTATGAAAGAAATGAATAAACAGGAATTAGAAAAAAGTATCATAATTGAAGATTTGGAAAAACATGATGAAAACATTGGGATTTCTTTGAAGCTAGATAATACAGAGCGGTACTTTGACAATTCGAAAAATAATGAACAGCTTGTAGAGTTAAGCAAAGAGGTATGTTTTTAAAACCTTTATTTTTTATTGAAAGCTTGTAACTTTTGTTTTTACTTTAGGAACAGGAATCCATAGTATCTTATGCAACTGACCAACTATCATCAATACAAGGAAAAATAAAACTGGTAAAACCTTTGTTTTTTCATGAATGTGTTTTTATAACAGTTTATAATATGATAAACTTTGGTTTTTAGGAAACAAGTAGTAAGGTATTTATAACAGTGTTTGAGTCCATAACAAAGAGCTTAAGAAACAAAACGAATCAAGTGGCTAGAGCAAAGAAAGCAGGTATTTTTTTTTATAAATTTATAAAAAAGAATCCAGGTACTAAGCTTTAAATATATAATATTTATAGTTGAGATTATGAAGGAGGGTAATGTGCACCAAAGAATCAATGAGCTGTATTTGGAGTGTTATGAACTATGTCGACATATGTTTGTAGTAACAAAACTAGGAAAAAATGATAATTTAAATAGAGGTTCCAATCTTGAAGAAAAAGTAAAAAAGTCACGCGAGTTATCTGAGGCAATAACAAAGTATGGAGAGAAAGTTGATTCCGTTTTTTCTAAATTCAACGAGAATCAAAAGGCGGTGACATCAAAAGTAAGTTAAATAATAAAAGTGAATTGCTAAACCCTGGTTAGATTGTAGAAAGGATAAAAAGTTGTATAGAGGCAGCACTTGAAGAGCACAAAAACTTTATGAGGATGCAGTCGATTCTTGTATGAAGATTTTGTAGATTTATTTGTGCTTGTATGAAAAATAAACAAATAGCTAGTGATAAGCGACTCTGAGGATTTGACCCTCAGAATTGAGAAACACATTAAGTCTTCCTGGTCTGAGATCTTTTGTGACTGGTGTACCAGGGCAAATTATTCTTTTTGGGTCAGGTAGGGATGACAGTTTGACAATTTGTTCTGGATCGATTCCATCCAAGCTGTATTCTGTGGCGTGTGGGCACAATGGTATGGAGTGGTCGTCTATGAGGAGGTATTTGTTGACAAGAGCAGATTCCATTTTACTTGTTTTTAGTTGAATTTCTTCGGCAGAGGGAAATTTGAACATCTTGGTTATTTATATAAGAAAAAAGGTAGGATGATATTTTTTACTAGAATGAGATGATTATTGTTTGCTTTGAAAGTTGCGTGCTTTTATTTAGCGCACCACTCATCGACGAGTATTAACATACGTGGAAATTGTAAATTTGAAGTTTGTTTTTTTCATGTTATGTTATATCCATTTTTAGTTTTGTACATTGATAAATCGAGTTTCGACTTGCAAATCAAAAATCAAAAGAATCAAGTCGGGATTCAAAAAATTATATTTTGTATCATATCTACTGTTAGTTGTTAAAACGCTAGTAATGCAAGTTTTATTTATCAATGAAAACAGAAAACAATCGTACAATTTGATTTTTAATGGGTTTTTAGGATAGTTAGGAATAGGAAAGATATTCAATATGAATTAGTTTAGTCAACCTTTAGTAATTTCCATCTGCGCCTGTTCCACCAGTTATTGACAGCGTTAAAGGTTCTTCTTGTCTGATTGCACTGACCAAGTAGCTAACGGATGTAATAGTTAATAGGAAAGCACTGAATCCAAGCAAACGTTTGTGGCCTTTTACAACAGCAACCCACATTAGGATAGCAAAGCTAAAAACATCATTTAATTATATTTTTACATTACACTTGTACTTACATTAGATATAGGGTGAATCTAAACCAGCTGCGTTTCACGCCGCCCATGATTTTGCCAACGAAACCATCTTCAGAGAAAAACTATACTTTAAATTAGAAACAATTTTAATTTGATGATACTTACTCTTCCCAACAATGGCATCTCTATAAGAAAACATATGATACCAAATATGATTGCCAAAAATGTCCAAAAATTAAATGGGATGAATTTGATTGCACCAAAAAGTATGAGGAAAATCGCTGACAAGATTCCCAAAATCTGTCCATAAATAGAAAAGTTTCCTGATTTGAGATCTTTACCGAGTGCCATGTTTGTAGATTTAGATTGTGATCTTTAGAAAGTAAGAAATCGTTTAAATATTGAGAATAGAAAAAAGTTCGAGAGAAAAAAAAACGAGATTATCCAAGTTTAAAATATAAAAGTTGATGGATTTGTGTTGAACTTTATAATCACAATGAAACATTGTCTTTATAATTAGACTGTTTGAAGCCAAGGCTTCATATTGGCCAAGGAGAAACAATACACAAAAACTGGCCAATGAACACATTTTTTAATCTCTTTTTATTTTATTAATTACACAGAAAAGCTAACTTGGCAGAAATAAAGGTTTTTAAGAAAATTAAAATTACAGGCTATTTTTTTGCGAATCAGTTTTTCAAATATCTGAGGTGAGTATTTTCATTGGCTTATACTTTTATTTTTATTCGCTAAAAACCAAATCTACTTTTAAACTTTTTTTTATTGGATAATTAATAGGTGGTAAAACACGCGCGATAAAATGTGATTTTACAATACCTCAAACTTTATTCTTGGCATAAAATCGATCTATAATCAATAAAGACACATTCAGTTTACTCTATATAAAAGTGTCTTTTTGGAAGAATTAAAAGGTTTGTTAGCTTGTAGTTAAAGCACTTTGGGGTGTACTCGTAAAAAATTAGGGGATAGCTCAAAAAACCCACGCAACTGTTTTTGGCTTTGGTCCAAAAGTATACTACAAAATGAGATAACTTTATCTTTGTTGGGTGTATTTCGATTTAATGGCTAACCAATAAGAAGCTGTATTAAGCATTTAATGATTCCCAGCAAATGAAAAAAAGATAGACCAATAAAAATGTCTACTTTATATAATGGGAAACACTCCATCCATAAATAATAGCCCGATTTACTAATAATCTTTGTACAAAAATAATAGTTGTACTTGGACAGAGAATTTTATTGGCAGATTTAATAAATTACAAGTTCTTGAACCAATCAACAAACGTTTTTCAAGGATAATGTTGTTCATGATTTTAGTGGGGTCAATTTAAAAAATAGTAAAAAATAGAAAATGATAGTGTTTAAAAAGTTGTACTAGTTTGAACTCGCGTTTTAGGGCCTAGAATCATAAATTATGGTTTCTAAAACCATTTATTAAATTTTATTGATATTTTTAAATAAATCAAATCAAACTATTATTTATAGACAGAGTGAGTAATAATTACCAACAAGGGATTTCCCGAATGTGTAGTTACAAAATATTTGTAGGCTATACTAATTTAGCAAAAGAAGAAGGAGAATGGCGTGGCTTTAAGAGATATGTGGTGTTCTGACTAAGAGTACACTTTCAAGTTGTTTACTGTGGATATAATTGGGCTTTAACTTCTTTTGGGAGCTGATCTTACGAGGGGAAACCCCATTTTTGGAAATAAAACGTTTAATTTTTTGTTATATTTACTAGACCAGAAATCTATATTAAGGACAAATAAAAATTATCGTGTATAAAAGTGACAAAAAAGGCAAATGACTTGAAGTTTATAAAAAGAGTAGGGTCAATCTGTTTTTCTATTTGTTTTGGTAAAAATAAATTGTGAGGAAAAAAAAGATCGAATAGTAAAAATTGGCAGATATTTGTTTACAGAAACAAATTACCAAAAAAAAGCTTGGAAAGTAAAGTTAAGATGTGTTTAATTTTTATCGAATTACCTGTTTGGGTCTTTGGGATAGGTCCATTTCCAAATGAGGAAATCAAGCAATATAAAATTTAGATTGGCCAATATACTTCAAACGACGTAAAATTCTCAAACATCCGAAGATTCGCATAAATTAGTTTCCTGTTTTGTTCATTAGTAGATATTTTTCAGTCATAGTCCTGTTTTGGAGAAGCAAACTAAATTTAGTAATTCCTTTTCAATATAAATTCTCTTCTATTTACTGCCCAATAAAGAAAAAGAAACAAAAAGGAAAAAATAAATATTCCATTATTGGAATTTGAACTGAGTAACTGCGATGACATCAGTGAATACTCACCACTTTTTAGCCTAATAAACACCACTATTGGATTAGAATAGCAAAAAGTAAACCTAAATCGCACGTTTTGTATTGGACACACGTCCTCGTATCTATAATTCAAAAAAAACACCAGCCCTAAAAAAATGGCATTTCCGGATGTGGTTATCCCGAGTTTAAACAAGCGTTTACTATTTCAAAGAGAACTTTATAAAATAAGATTTTAAAGGTGCAGAGATTTTAAAAAACGTATGGCGGAGTGCATGATTAGCAAAGATTTGCTTTGTTTGAAAAATACAAACAAAGCGTTATTAGAAAGGATGTATGAGAGTGCATGAACGGGGAGTTTGTTTTATGGAAAAAACGTAAGATTAGAGGAGGGAAAGCAAAGAGGCCAAAGAGAAGAGGCAAAGAACAAAGTTTTGGGCTGTGCACATAAAAGTAAGGAGAAAAAAGTACGATTTAAAATTGGCAGAATTACTAGCGAACAAAGAAATGTGGAATAGAAAAGAAGGCATATTAGTGGAGGAGAAAGCAAGTTTGAGATGGTTGTCATTTTTGTACAAAGACGATGCATGAATTGACACCTTTCAAGCATCGTAATTAAATCCGCATTGATGTCACCTTCTCCTTTAGCTGCTTTTCTTTTTACTAAGCCTGTAATTGCCCAGCTTTTTCTTTTGGGACAGAAATCACAATTGCCATTCCTGCAGACACAAAAGACTTCTTTATACCCTTTTTGACATCTAAATTCTCGCCTATTATAATTACACAACTTCCTTTATGTTGTCATCATCCTTTTCATATATAAACCAACATCCCCTTCTTTTCCATTCCCATACCCAATTCTCTACACTCCATACCAAATCTTCTACTCACCACTCTGTTACCTTAAACTTTGCAGCCAATTTTACAAATAATCAAACCATCTTGCTAATAATAGCTCAAACAAACAATTCATACAATCCAATTTTGTACTTTTATACTTGCCCCTCTACTCATCCAGAACCCCATATACCTTATTCTCTCCCACCACTCTACACCCCAATTTAGCATTATCCGCTCACCGCTAGTGTATTTTTACTCCCTCCAAAATACAATCTTAGTCACTCCCCTTTTTTTTGAATACCATATTCTCCCACTCCTTCAACTTTGTTTCAATTCATCAAGAATATCCCATTTATAAACTCACATCAAAACTACCACAAACAACAAACTGTCATCAATAAAAACACAAAGCCCGTTTCAAATACTCCATCAACACACCAGTAAAAATACCCGGTTTTTTTCGATCATTATAATTATCAAACCCTAATTTCTGCTAATTTCTGGTATAAAAACATCACTTGTTGCTATTAATCAACTCTTTTTCGATCTTTTGACATATTTTTATCACCTAGAACCAACATCAGAAGCCAAATAAGCAATATATAAACAACCAGATTGGCAACAAAACGTCAAAAACATACCTACCAAACCTGAAATAAACACCTCAGCTACTAATAGCCAAACCCAATTATTCCACACAAGAATAAAATTCTCAAAAAAAAATACCAACAATTAATATAAAATGAGCAACTACAATCCTCAAAGAGACAAAAAAAAGGTCGGATCTATGCTCGGCCATTCTATAGATGGCGGAAACCTCCAATTTGTTAAACTCATAGGTGTCGGCACATATGGTGAAGTTTATAGAACAATAGACAGAAAAACTGGAGAAGAATACGCAGTAAAAATATTAAACCGCAGAAAATCACAATCTCAGGAAAAAAGCGAGCAATTCATTGATGCAAGACTATTAAGTCATGAAATTGATCTATACACCAAAATATCACCACACCCAAATGTCATAAAGCTTGAACGCATTTTGCATACAAATGACCAACTATTCATAGTCATGGAAACCTGCCTTGGTGGCGACCTGTTTGAAAATATATCAACAAACGCCGTCTTTAAATCACACGACCCCTCACTAATAAAACACATATTCCTCCAGCTATTAAGCGCAGTACATCATATCCACAACCATGAAGTATATCACAGGGATTTAAAACCAGAAAATATATTAGTAACTAAGGATTCGTTAAATGTAAAAATCATAGATTTTGGTTTAGCAACAAACAAAAAAGTCAGTAATGAAATCGGTTGTGGATCAGCTTACTACATGAGCCCGGAATGCC
This sequence comes from Furculomyces boomerangus, assembly GCA_003086725.1. NCBI lineage: Eukaryota > Fungi > Kickxellomycota > Harpellomycetes > Harpellales > Harpellaceae > Furculomyces > Furculomyces boomerangus. The sequence goes on along the minus strand of MBFT01000550.1, from coordinate 6,168 downwards.
AAGGTGGAATCGGACAAAATAAATGCACTCATTATGAAACTGCACCAAATGATGTCTGGGCATTGGGTGTAATCCTCATAAACTTGGCTACAGGAAGAAATCCATGGAATAAAGCCCATGTAACTGATCCCCTATTCCAAAAGTTTTTGATTGATAAAACCTTTTTATTCAATGCAATAAATGCATCCACAAAGTTTCGCCACATAATCTCAAGAGCCTTAGATATAAACCCAAAGACCAGATGCTCAATCACAGAATTGTATTCTCTGATACAGAACTGCAATCACTTTATTTCTTCCGACTGTGGTACACCTGTTAATCAAAAACTCAATATTGGAAAACCCACATCTTTTGTCAAAAACAAAAACCTCAATTACGAGTCAAATTGTTCTATAAGCTGTGATGAAGACGATTACAGCAATGGATTTGAATACGAAGAAGGATTTGAAAACTATGATGATTCCACTTGTAATAATAGTCCTGCAACTCCACTAGATGACCCAATTGATTGCCCCACTATGTACTTTAAACAAATTCAAAACATTAAGAAAAGTAAAAATCAATCAGTTTCAGACTACATAAATCAAGATATATTCGATCATCACCCAAACTACCTAACACAAAACATTTATAAACCCCAAAGACCATAAATAAATCTCTGTAGTTTCAACATCATTGTAGTAATTAAACCAAACCTTCACACAACACTCGATATAAATACACTTCACTCTTCGCACATGCATTAAACAGTTTTATTGAAATTAACTTGTGATTTTACATTTTTTTACTAATAAACTTTTAAATATTCGCAAGTTTCAAAAAGAACCCAGTAAAAAAATAATATTTGTTTATCCAATCAATTGACTATCAAACAAAACAAAAACCAAAATGTTTTCTCCCTTTTCTTTCCCCCGAAACTCCACTTGAAACCAAACTCGCTTTCATATCACCTTTTCTTTCTATTTTCCATGTCTCTCACTCGTTCAACAATAGCCAAAAACCTCATAAACACTTTAAAAATGTCCCAAACAACAGCAAAATTGTCTACCCAAACACCACCACCTGTAAAACTCATTGACAGTGCCTCGTAAGTAAACAACAAACAAAACTTTCAACTAATAAAAACAACTTTTTAGGTTGATATTGACAGCACCTATTCTCGATAAGAATGAAATAGAAACATCAGGATACAACTACAGAGTTTTGATGGCAAAAAGGTAAAAAAAGATGAGTCAAGAAAATGAGTCAAGAAAATATGTCAAGAAAAAAGTGGGAAGATATAGTATGGAACAAAGAGTGGATATCAATTGTTTACCTCAGAAATAAAAGATACAAAGACTTTGACACTATACTCTCTACCCACACCTTTTGTTATTACAACAACTAAAACACTTTCTCGTTCTCGTTCTCGTTCTTGTTCTGATTTTTTATTTTAATTTTCGTGTTGTATTTAGAGTCGATAGTGGTAGTTTCAGTAGTGCACACGTATATCCAGGTGGGAAATTGGATGAACTGGATGGTTCAGAGGAATGGAATGACTATGTTGACAGTGGGAAAAAAGTACAACCAAACAGTCATTTCGAAGGCACAAAAATCAATCAAATTGGTGAAGATGAAACACAAAAGTTTCGGGTATGTGCTATTAGAGAGACATTTGAAGAGACGGGATTTCTTGCGGGTTCGAAAATCATAAAGAGGGAGCCTTCAAGCGGAGGTAAGAGAGGAGGTCACAATGAAAGGGAATTGTTGGACCAGTGCAAATCGAAAGATGCTGTGATTTTGACCAGTAGATTATCGTACTTCTCTAGATGGATAACCCCACCACACATGAAAAAGCGATTTGATACCAAATTCTTTATGTTCAACATATCAGACTCGGATGCTGATAGTGTATTAATTGATCAGATATATTTGAAGCAAAATGGAGGTTCTTCATCGAGAGAACATGATAGTAAATCTATGATAGCACAGTTTGGTGAGTTGATGTTTCTTGATTGGAGAACACCAGGGGAGTTTATGGAGTCAATAAGAAAAGATGAACTTGTCTTGTACCCCCCACAGTACTATCAAATGAAACTTATGTCAAGATTTTTCAAATGGCAAGATTTGCAAGAGTTTGCAAGAAACTCGGGATCCAAAAGAAATGTCGACATACCATTGATGCCATTCTTCAACAAAGGACTCGAACCCAACTCTGGAATAATTACACTTCCTGGGGACCACATGTACCTAAAACCACTTGATAAGCAAATCGATCTTATCGAAGGAGGAGATCAATCCAAACCTCTACACAGAATCAAACTCAGAAACACAAAACAAGGGTTTAAAGACTTGATTATCACTGAAAACTTGGGGATTTTTCCAGAGCCCACAATGAACAATTCCGATACTAAACACAAGTTGTAATTCCAATTTTATTCAAAAAAATATCATTTTTTTATTAAAACACTGCTTCTAGCGGTATTAATAGAATTCATTAGTTTTTGAAATCTTTCCCCATTCTGAATTATAAAGATTTACAGATTGACTTTTCCTAATTTTATTTCTGGATATACCAGATTAGTTTCGTTTTGGTGGTGATACCTACAATTCAAATCGTTTACAAAAAGTTTTAATAGATACAAGAAACATACCAAGATTACTCCATCGCCTCTAACAAACACCATTTTCATGTTTCTGACCATAATCTATAAATTTTAGAAATAAAGAAATGTTTGGTAACCACGAAATTACCTGTATGTCTTCACTTTCTTCATCTTCACTAGCGACTGTGATCTTTTCTTCCACATCTTCCAAAACGAGATTCAAATGCTGGTCATATGCCTACATCAAAAACGTTTGTTTATATATTTAATAAGGTTGAAATTACATGTAAGCGGCCAGTTAGTTCGCGGTTTCCTTTTAGTTTCACGTATATTTTCTCATCTAGACACAGTTTTACCAAATCAAGTGGTTCATCTATCATTGATCCCATTGTTGCCGAATCGTCCATTTTGTTTTTATTGATTCTTGTTTTTTTCCACAACGATTAGTTTTTCTTTGTTTAAAAGTTGTTTTTATGGAAATGTGTTGGAATGAAAAGTATTTTCAAGATCAGTTGAAATTTATTGAATATTTATCGAATAGGATATGGAGAAATCCATTCAATGTTGATTTTTTAACATTTATTAGTTCAAGAGCTTTACTACTGTGAACAGTGGTACATGTATAAAACTTATATTGAAAACCAAAGAGAGTTTATTTATTCGTTCTTGAAATAGTTATAAAAATAGTTTTGGAGCAAAGCAGCATCGTATATATCAGAACAAGAGATATGGAATGAATCAGTTAGACAAACTAAAAGAAAAAGTTAGAAATGATAGTATGAATATAAAACATTTGAATATGTATGGTGGTAGTAGAAGTACCTGGTTCAAATAAGATTCTGCTACTATGCGAGCTCTTGCATTAAGACTAAGTTTCATTTCGCTAATCTCCTTGTCAACTTCCTCCATAAACTCAATAATGAAATCAACAAGCTTATCTTTATACATTGTTTCAGTCTGGAAATTAGTCACCAAAAAACTGATGTCATAGCCAGGTACTGGAACGCGTCTCAAAATGACAAAGCTTTCTGCACGCATCATCAAAAACCGCGTGAACTTGTGAGTTAAAATGCGCTCAATATCATCAGCACTCTTTATCCTTATACTGATCCTAACACTATTAATGCTACCCTCAATCAATACCTGCTCATTCTCATTCCTACTGATTATCACTGGATTGAGAATTACTTCAGGTGTTGTACCAGCCTCAATCTCAGGAACATTGTGTTTTTCAACTATTTGCGACGCAAAATTTTCAAGACAGATCGATGCAGTTAATGTGGATCTCACCGCATTCAAGTATGGTCGAAGCGTGTTTGACTGTTAAATTTCGAAAAAAATAAAGTTAGTATATCAATCTACAACTTGCTTGAAATTACCATTTATAAAATTGAGTTTAGAATTCGGATTTTGGTGGATTAGAAAGTAGATGGAAACCTTGATACCAGATTCGATTTTGGAATGAAGCTGGATTGATATTACAGTAAAAAAAAAAGCTATAGAAATTTAAAAGATGAGAATAAGCAAAGTTGTTGAAATATCAAAAATACTTGGTTTTTTGTTTTGAATTAATTGGTGAATTTTTTCCAACAAAAGAATAAAAGCCAAGTAAATTATAGTTTAACATTACAAGATATCAGTTGGCCTTTGGAATACATGGAATTTTTAATATGGTTTTATATTTACATCGATAGATTACACGAACAAAGCTTTTTGTTTCTTCTGCTATTTATATCATAAGGTGTTTTATTCTATACAATGATGAAAATATTGATGTACTAGCTCCGCTTGAACTAGAAACAAAGAAACCTAATCTGATTTAGGGTTTAGGTGTCCTAATAACGAAGTTAACTATATACAAAGGGAATTTTTGCATAAAGAGTCATAGATAAATGGTAGGTTTGTGTGTTTATTTTAAAAGGGAATTATCAATTACAAGCCAAGAATAACAAAATACATTTTAGAAAACAAGGAACATTCAAAGAATTAGAAGTTTATAAAAAATAGACAAACTGAAATGATTGAATAAACCTCTAATTTCATTAATTTTCATACCAAGGTCTAGATTTTTAAAAAAGAGAAAATATAAAATTATGTTTTAGACTCGAAATAAAACATCTCGGATAGTATAGTGGTTAGTATTCCAGTCTGTCACATTGGCGACCCGGGTTCAATTCCCGGTCCGAGAGTTTTTCCGATATGGTCCAATGGCTAGGATTCCTCGCTTTCACCGAGGCGGTCGGGGTTCGATTCCCCGTATCGGAGCTTTTTTTTCTTGAACCAACATCATGTGATGGGTAGGGACCTCTAGTGAGGCAGAGTGGGGATGGATTGTTGAGGTGATTTTTGGATCGTTTTTTATTAGTTAACTTTTTATTAAAGTATTGGTGATCGAAAAGCTGACTTTACAAGTCACAAAGAAAAAGTATCAAGATAAAAGGATAAAAAGTTTCTATAAGTTTTATAGTCTGGAGGATATGTTTCTATTTTTGATGTTGTTTGGAGAATCAAGAACATTTTGAAGAACTTTTACTTTTTCAAAAACCACACCATTGTCTGCACTAACTAACTCATCTACAATCATTCTGTGGATAGGTTTGTCAACAGGTTTGGTTTGGTCAAAGCCAAGCTCGATTTCATCTATATTATCAAGATTTATTTTTTCCAGGTATTTGTAGTCTCCAGGTAATGTGATGATAGTTAAGTTGTTGTGTTTAAGTTTACTTTTAGATATTTTACTGTCTCCAATCTTTTCGTGATTTGTAATAGTTGTAGTTTTATGTGTAGTTTTTAAATCGCTTTTTTTAACTGTGTTATCAATCTGTTCAAAGCTGTTACCAGCTAGACTCCGGTATGAAATGTATGGGGGAGGATTTTCTTTTGAGGACATCCTAAACGAATACTCTTCAAGGTCTTGCCACCTCCGGAACTGGGACAACAAATCTAAAGTGTATATTTGTGGAGTTATAATAGATACTTCCTTCCTCTGATAAGCATCCATATACTCTTTGGGTGTTCTCCAATCAAGAAACATCAATTCACTTGCTTGTACCTGCATCATATTTCGTGACTGTTTGGTTTTGCTGCCCCAGTTTTCAGCCGACCCATTGTTTGGTTTCCCGATATTTGGATAAATTTGTTTTAATAATAAATAATCTTGTTCTTGGTCTGATACATTCAACATGAAAAAGTGGACATCAAACCTTCTGCTTGCATGTGGTGGTGTTATCCATCTAGAGAAGTACGATAATCTACTGGTCAAAATCACAGCATCTTTCGATTTGCACTGGTCCAACAATTCCCTTTCATTGTGACCGCCTCTCTTACCTCCGCTTGAAGGCTCCCTCTTTATGATTTTCGAACCCGCAAGAAATCCCGTCTCTTCAAATGTCTCTCTAATAGCACATACCCGAAACTTTTGTGTTTCATCTTCACCAAGTTGGTTGGTTTTTGTGCCTTCGAAATGACTGTTTGGTTGTACTTTTTTCCCACTGTCAACATAGTCATTCCACTCCTCTGAACCATCCAGTTCATCCAATTTCCCACCTGGATATACGTGTGCACTACTGAAACTACCACTATC
>MBFT01000544.1:12177-22909 GCA_003086725.1 Furculomyces boomerangus | reverse complement strand
CTGGAATACTGTATTCTTTGAATGGTTGTGCCATTTGTTCATATCCAGAAGTTTTGTAAGATACATTAGGTCCACACCATCTATATGTATTAACACCATAAAAGTCGACTCTTGCAAGAGGATCTTGTCCACAGTTAAAATATTTGATAAGATCATTTCTGACCTCTTCGTCATCATTATCTGCATATCCAACAGGAATTTCAAGGTTCGATTTTTTGATGTAGGATTTGACATCTCTGAGAGCAGCTTTTACAAATGCACTGGCTTTGGTTGTATCTACATCATTTGTTACTTCATTTCCAATTAGAAAAGCAACAACATTTTTATACTTTTTAAAAGCTTCAATTTTCTTCTTATAGTTGCTGAACAATGAAGTATCCCAATATGGATACTTGCGGTTTATTGAGTACTGGGGTGTGGATATATCAAGCATCACATAGATATTTGCTTTTTCTAATATGTCCATACACGCATCATGGTTTTTGTTGTAGTTGGTTTCGTATACTCTTATTGCATTGATGTTTAAATCTTTGAGCGCCTTTACATCACGTAAACATCCTTTTTCGTCTGCTAGTGGGTCGTTTCCATTCAATACTCTTGGTTGGTAATCAACACCCTTGAAAAAGAATTGGTCTCCTGTTTGTTTATTAAAGAACTTTGATCCCTTTATAGTTATTGGGTCTATTGCATACACAGATTCTTTATAGAAAAGAAGTAACACCAAAAACAAAAGATTAAAACAAAGAGAAAAGGACATGATGAAAAAACGGCTTTGATATATAAAAAATGACTTTGATATATAAAAAATGACTTTGATATATAAAAAATGACTTTGATATATAAAAATTGGTTTACAAGTTTTTATTCAGTTTTGAGGTGGAATAGTAAAAATGGAGGGGAATTGGACATTATATAGTTTTAAAAGTTCTTTCTAACTAGTTTATTTTCAAATGTGGCTAAAAATATAAACCGAAATCTGAAAACTTTGCACAATTAATAGCATAATGTTAATAATATCACAAACAGTGATTTTTTATTAAATGATATTTATGAACTCCTAGTATTTACGATACCACATTGTTGTGACTCTGTTGCGTTTGATTTTCTTTTGAAGTTGAAGAATTCCATAAAACAATGCTTCAGCTGTTGGTGGACACCCAGGAACATACACATCAACAGGAACAATTCTATCACAACCACGAACAACCGAATAGCTGTAATGATAATAACCACCACCATTTGCACAAGATCCCATAGAAATCACCCATCTTGGCTCTGGTGTTTGATCATATACACGACGAAGTGCTGGTGCCATCTTGTTTGTAAGGGTTCCTGCAACAATCATCACATCTGATTGTCTTGGTGTTGCACGAAACACAATACCAACACGATCTTGATCGTATCTTGCAGCTGCCATATGCATCATCTCAATGGCACAACATGCAAGACCAAAAGTCATGGGCCAAACTGAGGAAGTGAAAGCCCAGTTATAAAGTTTGTCTAGTGAAGTGAACACATGCTCGGCTGCATTGTTTGGTTGATTAATCAGTTCATCGTTTGTTCTAAGTGAAATATTCTTCTCGGTGGACATTTGTCTGGTAAATGGAACTAGGGAATCTAAAAGTTGTTAGTATTTTTAAAATCTATTGGTTTTTGTAATTACTCTTGTATCCATTTCTGACTATTAAGCTGTTTGAGAATCTGGTTTGAGTTGGCAAGAATTCTAAGTTTTGGAATTAATAAAAGTTTATCAAAAGATCAAAAAGCTGCATGTTTACCTTTCTTGATGGTTTGGAAAGCACGTAGACCTAGAGCATTCATGATGATTTTGATAGATGAGAATCAATAAACTAGAAAACAAATGATAAGAAATAAAATTTTTAAGATCCAATTGGACAAATCCTAGCAAATCACTTGAGGAACTGGTTTTATTTGTTTGAAGATTACATAATTTGCTTTATAAGCAATTTACGAAACAATTAGTTACCTTATCATCCTTTCTTATACTTGATATGAAAGTCATTGGCACTACAAAAATTGCCGTTGTCGTAAGTACCCCAAAATTCCATAGTATCTATATTTACCTCTTGTTCCTCTTCATTTCTCTTTTAGCTAGTTGGTCTTCCTGCACGTGGAAAGACTTACATTGGAAGAAAAGGTACATTTCCTGTACAAACAATTTTAAACTTATTTCCAAATCAATCCAGTTTATAGATACTTGCAATGGTTGGGAGTAAGCTGTAAGGTTTTCAATGTTGGTGAATATCGAAGGAAGGAGGCTGGTGCATACTCAGGGCACGAATTCTTTGATGTAAAAAACGAGGCTGCCGAGAAAATTCGTATGCAATGTGCAGTTTCTGCACTTGAAGATCTTGTTTCTTGGCTCGATTCAATTCACAATGGAGTTGCGATTTATGATGCAACGAACTCGACATTGATAAGACGAAAAATGATTTATGACCATTGTGAAGAAAATGATATCCACGTTATGTTTGTTGAAAGTTGGTGCGACGACGAAGAATTGATTCTAAAAAACATTCTTGAAGTCAAGAAAACAAGCCCTGACTATGTTGGTGTAACAAACTATGACGAAGTTGAAAAGGACTTCAAACTACGAATTAGTCACTACAAAGAGGTTTACCAAGCTGTTGGTGAATGCCCCGGTGAAAAAATTCCCGAACTTGGAGATTACAACGAGGCCAACATTACTTACGTCAGAAAAATCAATGTTGGCGTTCAGATGGTTATCAACCAAATTAAGGATTATATGCAGTCAAGAATTGTTTATTTTCTAATGAACATACATATAATTCCCCGATCTATTCTTTTCAGTAGACATGGTGAAAGCATGTACAACCAACTGGGCTTACTTGGTGGAGATTCTGAGCTGAGTCCAAACGGTGTGAAATACTCTGAGGCATTACCTGCCCTAGTAAAAAGGATTATGGGAGACCAAGACTTTACAGTTTGGACATCAACTCTCAAAAGAACAATCCAAACAGCTTCAAAATTGGATTATAAAAAGGTGCAGTTCAAAGCACTTGATGAAATTAATGCTGGTTTATGTGATGGAATGACTTACAAACAAGTTAAACAGAAATTTCCAGAAGAGTATTCAATGAGAAGTCAAAACAAATTTGAATTTCGATATAGAGGAGGTGAGTCATATCGTGATGTTGTATTGCGGTTGGAGCCTATAATTATGGAACTTGAGAGACAACAAAACATTATGATTGTGTCACATCAAGCAGTTTTGCGTTGTATATACTCGTACTTTTTGGAAGTTTGTCCAGAGGAACTTCCATATATAAAGATTCCACTTCATACTTTGATGAAGCTTACTTGGACTGCGTATGGATGTGAGGCGCAGATGTATTCATTGGATATTGATGCTGTTGATACTCATATTTCACGACCAAAGATGGGGTCAGAAAAAGTAAAGTCTTCAGGAGAGAAAAAAACTAGTTTGGAAGCTCAAGTTTTAGGTGAAGAGATATTTGATACTGACTTTAAAGAATCAAATATCCTAGAATATTCAACAGCAGAGAATAGTGTATCACCCCCCAAAAAGGATGAACTTTCCACAACTAAAACTAATCTTGAAAATCAATGTTTTGGTGCTGAAAACGATGAAAATGGCGAAATCGCAAAACTTGAAGATGGTGGTGACCAGTATGTTATCCATCACACAGAAATGTTAAAGTTTCCACGTAGGAAATCGGTTAAATCAACATTGATAAGCAATATAAAAATACCAAAGAGTAGAAGCTTAAGGGATAAGTTATATGCAATGGAGGCACAACCGATTGTATCTCCAGATATTTCTACGAGCTTTATGGGTAAAATGGCCGAACTTGAAGAACAAAGATCTGTCCAGAATCTTGATATAGAAAAAAGAGGAATCATGAAGATGAAGGATAACCCGAATGAAAATAAATCAAAAAAGAGTATTTTGAGCAACTTTTATAACCAAAAAATTACAGAAACTGAGTCTATTGAGCAAATGGGTATTGGTAATATTACTTTGAATAAAGAAGAATTGGAATTTGGAGCAAATTTAACGATCAGGAATGTGGACAGGAGCCAGTTCATTGATTCGAAAGCGAAGAAAAGAAGTGATGGGGAAAATCAACACCTTGGAAGCAATTTGAGCAGTATGTATCCAACAGGATCTATTATTAGCATCCAGAACACCCCAGAAGTAACACGCCCAGGAACGCCATTAACAAGAGAAACTAGTATGAAAGGCAGAGCTTCAAATGGCAATGATTTAAAATCAATGCGAGTGCGTATACAAGAGGGAGTACGCGAAGATGATTTCAATTCGAAACTTGTGGCTTTGGACAAAAAGTTGAAGAATGAGATTGACACTAGTGACGTGTACGAATATCAAGATAAACATGGCGAAGAAGTAAACCTTGAGTGGTTAAAGATAAGCGATAAGAAAAATGCAGGAATAGATATAGTGAAAAGAGGAAAAAAAAACGAAAAAACTGGTATTCATGGAACAGAAGCAGCTTCTGATCAAGACATTGAGGACACACCTGAATCTATGCGGAGTAATGAGAGTGGAGGGAAGGTGAAGTTGTCGATTGAGAAAGTGGACCAACTGCATCTGGATGGATACGAGGGGGCAGTGAAGGTTATGCAGACGAAACCAGCATTGGCATTATCTTTTTCAAAGAGAGGAAGCGACGAGCCGGACGAAACTGTAGTAGTGAAGCAGGGGCTTACAGGACTACAATATTTGTAATTTTGTTTCTTTTGTAAAACTAACGAATCAATAAACTTGGAGATTATATTTATCAGCCCATAAATGGTTTTAAAAAGATTGGTATTTTTCTTTGAAAAGTTTCGTTTTTTACAAAGATAGTAACAGTTGAAACACAAAGAACCCCTTAAAATCCAACTCTTGTTATTGGATAAAACTGTTTTTTGAGTAAATTCTTGTTGAACAAGTAAATTAACATTTCTGCTCTTCATCCTAACTTTAAACACATTTACTAAAGTTCTTGGAAATATTTTTTTAAAATGGACCTTGGTATATAACCCTGCATACTTTAAAACAGTCTGTTTAAAAAACCAGATGTTAAATAAGGTGTTGGAGGTATTCTGAATAGAATAAATGGAATTGGGTATCAATTTTTTTGTAATTTTAGATGACAAACTTGATTCTTTTGAGAAAAAAGCTGATTTTTTAAAAACGAATTGAAATGTACGTCAAATGTTCTCACGGTAAAATGTCATTAATTGATGATGTTTCAAGTTTGTGTAATTATGTTTCCAATGTATAAAAAAGTTCAGCTTTACTTATAGGAAATAAAGCTGTTGAAGGTAGCTAGACCACTACTGGTTTGTTAACGAACAGGTGGCCAAACTTTCCATTGCATGGGAAAGTATAAAAACTCGCAAAGAGTTCCGGGTTGTATACACTATCTTTTCTTTTTTATCTATCAATTTTCGAAATTTGAAACATCATCAATTACTGATTTTTTTACTAGTATAAAAGTAGCTCAATAGAATTCCCATTTCCTTAAAATGTCTGTTTTATCCATCGATTTCGGTAAATTCATTGAAGAAAACAAGCACTTGCTTGTCCCACCCGTCAGCAACAAAACTATATTCGCTACCAATGAATATATTGTCATGGTTGTCGGTGGACCAAACAGTAGAACTGACTACCATGTAAACCAAACCGAAGAGTTCTTCTACCAACTTGAAGGCAAAGCCGAAGTTAACATCGTTGATCCGGTAACTGGTGAATTCAGAAACATAGTCTTGGATGCTGGCAAGATGGCCATAGTTCCTGCAAACACCCCACACAATCCTGTTAGACATGCGGGCAGTCTCGGTTTAGTTGTTGAACGCTTCCGTGGAACTGAATATGTAGATCAGATGAGATGGTACTGTGCAAAGTGCAAGCATTTGGTCCACAAAGTAGAGTTTGTCTGTGACAATATAGATCGTGATATAGCAAACACGATTGAAGGCGCTAAAGCAAACGATTTCGCTGCTTTGATATGTTCAGAATGTGGTCATCACAACAAAACATACCGCGAACAATAACTACGTGTTTTATTAAATAAACTATACAACTATTGATAAAAATCTGGTTTCTTCACATTTATCCCATACTCCAGCAATGCATTCGACAAATCTTCCATTGTCAAAACCGCTTTTCTTTCTTTCCCTCCTATCCTCCTATCCTTTGACGCTTGCATACGAATCCGATTGTATTGGTACGCATCTGTCGCTATATCAGAAATAAACTTTTGGGTCGCTAGTGCCAACAACTTCTTGATTCTCGCATCCCCACATTCAAATCCAGAACGACTTAAATAGTAATCCATCAACGCATCTGGAATCTAAAACAATTAGAATTTTTAATCGAAATTGTATACTTACTATTGGTGCAAAGTTGTCCATTTCCATAAGGAACTCCGCAAGTGTTTTTTCTTTCTGTGCGATTTCTTCATCAAGAACTGAATTTAACCGTTTGGTTCCCCTTGATGTACCTTCTAATCCCGAATCGTTTTGCTCGCCAGCTTGGGAACTTGTACTAACTCCCTGATTACTTGATATTCTGTGTAGTTCATGAATCTGTTGATCAGATTCGTTTTCATTATTGAAAATCGAATCCTTGATCGAATTTGTAGATTGTGGATTAGTAGATCCCCCCAAAAAGTTTTCGTTTTGGTTCATATTATTATAGAAAGAGATTTTACAATTTATTCACCAAAATTAAATATTTTATAAACAAATTGCAAAATATGTTGCTTTTCACTAATTTCAACATATTTAACAACACTCAATATGAATTGTTGAGTTGGTAAAATACCAACAAAATCCATCTCGTTTTTAAGCACCACCAACCCAAAAATAAACTCTCTATCATTTGCCAACAATTCAGAACCGCCATCCAAAATGAATTCTTCGGGTATAATATTTTTTGTACTCTTGTTCTTTCCTGCCAGTCTTGATATAAAATATTTGCTATCGAGTAATGATGTTGGATTCAAGGTTTCTGAACCAGAAGGTGAACAAACAGACCCACAAACCATATTTCTAAAAGTTACAATGTCAGGTTCTGTTTGAAGGCTGTTTGTGATATCAATGTATAACTGAATTGCAAGTTTTGGGAGATGTTTGGAAACACACATTAAAATCAAAGAGTTGAGTGTATGTGTACACAAAGCAATTTGTTTCAAATCATACTTTGTATCAAATTTTTGGTTGACTGGAAATTCTCCTATATTTTGGTCATTTTCAGCAACGTTTGAAATTCCATTCCCAAAATATTTTTCAAAAGTAGGTTTTGCAGATATCCACCTCTTACGAAACTTTTCAAGTGTACTTAAAGCCAATTCCACATTCCCATTCCTTGCCAAATTAGATATGTATGTGCTAGTAGCCCCTGAAAATAACCGAAAGTTCATCACTTGGTAATGCAATTTACGCAATTCAAAATTATGTGAATCCATTTCCTTTCTCCTCCACGCTGCATCCAAAACAAACTTATCTACAAACAAAGGCCGCTTAATACGATTAAAGTAACTTGCAGCCATTTCCGCATTTCCCGTTTTACAAAAATGTAGAAATAATACTAGTGCCTCTGCATGATATAGTTTGTAGTTCTTTTTGTATGCTGATTTGCAAAGCCATTCCAAAATTTCGTTTTTTGAGTACATCCGAGCATATGACTTCGCCCTTGCTCTTCTATAGAATACATCAAATAGCAAATGGAAACCATGTTCACCAAGCCTCTCAAAAAACTCTTCACGGCCATATAATTTTATTAGGGCGTGGACCACAGTATAAACGTGATTTCCTTTTACAGGTTCTAAAGAATGGAGAACAAAATTTAGGGTATTTGCGGCGTTTCTCAAGGAAACGCGGTCGTTGAATATGGAGTATACTAAGTCCTGAACTTTTTTCTGGTATTTTGTAATTAGGCCTTCAGGATCGAACGGTTTAATAAAAGTAGAAGTATTAAAATTGGATGAATCTATATTTGTAGTTTGATCTATATAGGTTTCAATAAAACCAGCGAAATTGGCTTCGATAGCAGGATTTTGAGAAAAGAAGTTTTTGAGGAAAATACTTTGTTCGGTAATAACGGAATTAATGTTTTTGTTTATTAGTTTGATTATGATAATATCTTTTTCTGTTAGCAGCGTTGATTTATGAGAAACATGCAAATTCGGTACATGATTGGAGTTTGTTGGAACATCTATTGGATTGAATTGTAAAGGGTTGGGATAAGAAGATTTATCTTGGATAAAAGATTGGTTTTTGGATCGAGATTTGTTTATGGTATTTAGCAAGTTATTTCTACCGACCCGCTTTTTTGATATTGCCTGGGTCAAGATTGATGAAATTGTAGGGTTTTGAGTAGGGGGGTAATTGGGTTTCGATGAGGTAGATTTGTATGAGACTGCTTCTTGAGAGTACAAGTTTTTTGGAGTTGAGGGGGATATGAAATGGGTATTAGATTGGAAGAAGCCGTTTCTGGGCCTTATTCTCTTGATGAATCTCATTTGAAAATGAGAAGTTTGTTGTGAACAATGGGGAAAAGATTAAGAAAAAATCATTTAAAGATGAGCAAAGTGATCAAAAGGAAGAAATGATAAAGAGTACAAAACCAAAGAAAAAGTTTTAAAACCCGATTATTGGCAGAAAAAAAAATAAAAAATAGCCAATAACGAGACAGAACAACAAAAGAGACCCCATAACTCGGAAGAGGAAATAAAGCAGGTATATATTGATTTGGGGGAGTGTTTTGTTTAGACATTGGATGTGATTAGGATGAAACCTGCAATGAAGATTCTGGAGTGGAGGTCAAAAGTGTTGTGGTGGAAGAATTCCCTTCTGGTTGAGTTCTTTCTTTATTTTCGCTTCTTCGCAAAGGATGATTTTGACCAGGCGGATTTCTATACTCCGACAAATCTGGAGCATCTTCTGGTAACTTTCGGGTTTCTGGGTTGTGGTGTATAGTCCAAGTCGGCACATTTACGAGCAATCGAACGAGGGCCATATATTCCTGTTCTTTGTTGATGGAGTTTTCCTTGCAGCTATGCTGTACTGATACTTGAGACAAACCATATGGCCTACATTTATTAAAATTTAATCACTACCAAATGTAAAAAGTTGTCTGCATAGCCCAGATTGTCTGAAGCCCAAAGAATTGGCGCTTCCCAAGGAACCCTGATTCCCTGGGTTAAACATACCCAGCTCTTCCCCATTTCTTCTTCATTCTGATCCAACAGCCCATTTTCTTCTAGTATAGAAAACACTGCTCTTCTTGTTGTTGTCCATTCAAGTTTCAGAGTTTGTGGCTCCAAGCCAAACGCTTTGAGCTTTGATTTCTGCTCTTCTTGGGAAACAAACACTGATATTGGTGCTTGCAGTACCAGAAACCCATCGTCGTCTGTGTACCCCTTGCCCTTGCTTTCTCTGATCACGTAGCACCGGATGGGAACTGCTTTCGGAACTGTTTCTGGCAGTTTGTCTGCTCCAAACCCAGACATTGAAAGTCCTGTTTTGTTGTCTTGTGAAGCTGATGCTACTACTGCCCAGTCAATACCTGAGTCACCTTGTAGCCTTCGAACAGTTTGGAAGGCAGAAACTTTCATTTTTTCTATTCCAACTAAAAACCCAATTTGGTCGCTTTTCGACATATCCATCACTCGTTTCGACGATCCGTTTCTCACATAGTCCGCTTCTTTTAGCATCGACATGTATATATCCTTCAATAGAATGGTTGAAGGCGATTTTATTAGTTTATCTGATGGAAACTTACGCAAATGTAAAACCAAATCCCAAGGAACTCTTTTATTTCCCTCAATTCCGCTTTTCTCACTTTCTCTGATAGGATCTGTTTCTCTATATTCTTTTATTGCCTTGTCTATAACACCTTCTTTTCCTTCTTTTTTCTTTGATCTACCAAGTCCCAAAACTTCAATATCATACAACAGTCCTATGGGATAATGCCTAAAGCATAGATTTGTAAAAGTTTTATCCTAATTAAATTTACCATTTCAATGGAGCACCATTGTATTCCAACCAAATTTCATTTTCCCTGATCTTGAACTCTTGTTCCCAGTTAGTTTCTCTCAAGTTCCCATCTTTGAATCTCCCTGTACCAATGTACTCTTGCATCAGTATTGGAAACAGCCATTCTTCTTTAATCTGTTTGTAGAGAAACGGAAAGTAACTTGCTCTAGGACCCAAAATCTAATAAGAGTTTACAAATTTCAACAAAAAAATAAAGGGCTTACATAATAAGATTGGAATGGCTTGGGAAGTGTTGGCGTAGCCATAAGTTCTACAGAGTCTGTAGGATCTAGTGTGAGTCTTAATGGAATAGCGCCTTCACATAATCGTTTTTCGATTTCTTGTCCAACTTGTCCTCTAGCCATAAGTATTGTTATGCAATTTAAATTGAAAATTAAAGAAAACAAAAAAGATTTCAATTTTCAAAATTAAAAATGGAAATTCATCCAATTTGGTATTCAATCTCTTTTTCATAAAAATATTTTTCTTTCTTTTTTGTACCCCCTTCCCCCCCTCAAAAAACACAAATGGCAACTGATTCCACAGATAACCTTTTCTTTATTGATACTGAACCTTCAAAAGAAGAACCCTCAATACACAAACCTATTTCATCGAAAAGTCGCTACATTGATGCATCATCCTTCACAGGCTTTTCGTTTGAGGGTTTTAAACCACATTT
>MBFT01000544.1:0-10750 GCA_003086725.1 Furculomyces boomerangus | reverse complement strand
TCCAATCTGTAGATTTCAATATGGTTCAAAAAAGATTAATCAGACTCGTTGAAGATAATTCCATGAGCAGTTTATGGTTATGGCCAATGAGTAAACGTGACAGAAAACTTGTCCATTTAATGGCAAGAGAATATCGCATCGAAAGCAAATCTACTGGATCAGGAAATATGCGTCTTCCTGTACTAACCCGAACAAAAAATACAAGCTTCCCAAATAATAACCGCAATATCATAAAGATTTTGGAACTGGCTGCAATAACATCAAAAAATGTGGATTCTGAAGGTACTGACGTTCCCAACAGATTTGGAAATTCAAAAACTAAAAATGTACAGAAAACTAAAAAAGGTAAAAAAGAAAATAGTTTTCTGGACGGGTTCATCCCTGGTGATAACTCAAGAATCCCACCTGGTCATATTGTTGGATTCAAAGCAAAAAGTATCGATGATTCAAACATTGGTCACCAAATGCTCAAAAAGATGGGATGGAATCCTGGTAACTCCTTGGGTGTAGTAGGCGATGGAATTGTAGATCCAGTCAAGGCTGTTGTTAGAGGAACTAGACGGGGATTAGGTTCATAGATCATTTTATTGTTTTAATAGCATTGTGAGCAAAAGTTTCTATTTGTGAGTGCATAGAATATGACCCAACATTCTTGATTTTTTGCCATCCAAATATATTATCAATATCCAAATCTACCGATTCATCAATTATATCCCCATTTAGTCTGTAAAGCTCTGTGGTGTTTGAAATATCAAATTCGCTCATTTCTTCAACGACAACATGGTCAATAAACCTTGACAACCACCACCTACGGCTTTCTATTTCGCGTCGTTTTTCTATTTGGTTTACTGATCTGTTGTAACTACCACTGTCTATAGAGTCTATTGTGGAAAGTCTAGTATCGATTTCTAAAGAGTTTAAAGAAATTCTATTTTGAGTTTGCAAAGAACTGGAGTGTCTAGGGTGGCGTTTTTTTGGGAAAATTTCTGGTTGTTTGGAAAAGCTAGATCCATCAAGGATAGAGTTGAAATGCATTCTTGCTGTTGTGGGTATGTTTATCAACATATAAATGTTAGCCAAGTATAACCTTCCATACACCAAATAGCAATGGTCATAGTTTATTTTGCTCGTTAATCGAAGCAATCGGACAAAAGAAATTCTTGCTAGTTTTGCATATTGATTGGTGCTGTTACGTGAATCTGGCTTTTTAGTTGTACTGAGTGGGAAAGCGAAATTGTAGTAAATAATTCCTCTAAGAAGTAACAACAAAGCCAAATCATCTTGGTAATTTGTATGAACATATTCGATATTTTTTGTTTGTGATTCTTGGGAAGTTAATGAGTATGGTTTTACCGTAGGAACTTTTCCATTGGTATTGATACCATCACTAGAACTCGCCCAACAATAAGCAAGCAATTCAATTGGGATTCTATTATCAACTTGGTTGGGATCAATATATTTTTCCTTTTCTTCTGAGACCAAACTGGATTCTCCAGTATTTTTGTCAACGTTTGTGATTGGGTTATGAGAGATGGGAGTTTTGGAGGCTAAATTATCAGATAATTCCAGATTGACTTTGTTGAGGATTTGGGTTAATCTGTATTTGGGTATTTTTGAAAAAAAGTTTAGTACTAAAAGGAGCTCAAGTCCTGGTTGGAGGAGGAATGAGTTTTGTAGGGAAAACTTTCTTGCTTTTCTTAAAACAAATTTTTCGATTGGCAATGATTTTCCAGCGATTTTCATTTTCATATTGGGAAGAACAGAAAGTAAATCTTTGGTTTTGGTTAGCAAATCTTCGTTTTTTGATTCAAGAAATTGTTCATACAAACAAATTGCCGAACAATAAGTGTAAACTGCTTTGCTCCAATTGCTTTCTTTTATCAAAATACCAAAAGACTCAAAAGCAGATTTCCAATCTCCTAATGCCATGTTACACAAACCTTCTTGCCATAAACCTATATGTCGCATTTTCGACCAATTGCTGCCAGGATCGATTGGTACTTTGAGAATCTTTGAATAGCTGATGATGGCAGATTCTAAATCACATCTGAGTTCGGAGATTTTTCCATTGAAATAAAGCAGAACTATACTGTTTGGAGAATCCTTTTGTTTTTCAGATATTAAGGCTTGAGCAAAATCAAGATCAAAGTTCATATTTCCTGTTTCTGGACAAAGAACAGTATGGTAACCTGCTAAAGCAAGTGCGCTTAGTTCTGCACGCATGCTTTTAAGTTTTGCTGGCGCATTGGTTTGGGTATTTCCTGATGAAGTGTTACTTTTTTCCAGATTTATAGTATATAGATAATCGCTATTAATTATTGAGGAACTTTCGGTTTTTTGGGGAGTGGGACTGGTGCTAATATTTTTGATTAAAATTTCGGGGGCAGTCTCAAAAGATTCAATGGAAGATAGACTGGTATTGCTTTGCAGTCTAGTTAGTTTAAAAGGAGTGAATAGTTTGTTTTTATCAATGTTGGTAGCATCTACAAGTAAACTAAGACCCAGTTTGTAATCACTTGAAAACCCGATAAATTCAACAACCTTGAGAAGTTTTTGCGGGAGCATACTTAGAACAATATTGAATATTCCAACGCCAAAGTAAACACCATTAACAAACTCATCATCTAGCGTTTCAAGGGCAGAGATTGCTTCTTGGGAATCCTGCTTATTGCACCATTTGATGAAAGTGTAACAGTTTTTATATATTGAATATGCAGTTCTGATATTCCAGCCTTCTTTCAAAAAGGCAATTAGGCCGCCATTAAGAATTACATTAGCAATGGCTCGCAAAAGATACCCTTCGGCAAATATGAGTTCTGCATGGCGTTGGAGAGGTTCCATTTCGGAAATTTCAAGGCAAATGTCTATGGGTCGTTTGTACATTGCCATACTTGCAACTTTTGAGGCACCAGATTTCAACCAGCCGATCATAGATCCAGTGGCAGCTTTATAATATCTAGATTTTCCTTGGGTATTTTGATTTGAAGGTTCAGAGCTAGCCTGTGGTTGATTTGATTTTTTGAATTGGGAAGCAATTTGTACGAGATTTGAGCTTGCTTCATATGCTTCTTTGAGGGTATTTCTATCAAATGAGACGGCTGCTTTTATTAGTAGAATGGAGGCTAATCCTACAGCAGAGTACATATCATCGTTAATTGATTTTGAGCAAAGGAGCTTTTCAGCTTCAGAAAATCTAGAGTTTAAAAAGAGGGATAAGGCATATCTGGAATAATACATTGATTTTTCTAGTTGATCTATGTTGGGATCTGGAGAGCCAATTTCATAGTGTTTTGTACTACTGATGGAGTTTCTGGTTTGAGAGTTGAAGGAGTTACTGTCTTCAGCAGCGGCAATATACATTGGGGGAGATGTTTGATATACGCTGCGTTCTTGGGTAGAGACAGGGGTAGAATATTTGGACTGAGTTTTTGAGGAAATGGAAGAGGTTTCTATGGAAGTATTTTGGGAAAAGTCGTTTATAAGGTGGGAGTGTTTCCTAGTGGAAATATTTGTTGAGGTTCGGTTAAAGGAGGGTTTGATATTGGGGGAAGTCATGTACTTTGTGTAGCTGTTGGTTCTGCTGAGATTTGTGTAGCTATAGTGTTTAGTATTGGTAGGGGAGGCAAGGGTTCTGGGGAATTCTATTGTTTTGCTTTTGAAAATTTGGGTGGAATCGATTGTACAGTCAAAGAAATTGTCAGGTTGGGGAGTTTCAGAGTTGAACTTTTGGGAGAAATTGAATCTGTTGTCAGAGTATAAAGATTTGGGTTTTTGGGGGACGGGATTTATGGGGGAGGATTTTATGGAGGAAGAATGATAAGGGTTGCTTTTCCTGTGGGCTTGGTGGGAATGGGGCCTACTTCTTGAGGGGGTGGATTCGATGAATATGGATACATTACTTTTGTCGTTGGAATGGTAAATCTTTGTGTGGGAATAGTTGCTGGCGATACTGAGGCTTTGGGGGCGGCTAGCGTGGGAAGAAGAGGAGGGGTAAGGGGGGGATTCGGGGATTTTTTGGTGGTCTAGAGGGTGGTTTGATAGGTATTTGAAGGAGAGGAGCTGGAAATCTGATTTGGCTGAGGAGGAGGGCCTGCGGAGGTCTTTTACGATGGATTTAAGCTTTCCGGCCTTTGATCTGATGGTTGCGGGGGAGAACAGGGAGCTGAAAGTGGAGCGGTGCTTTTTTGGGGGGTCCGGGGTATTGGGGTTGTGGATCATCTTGAGGTAGGAGAGTGAAAGAGAAACACAGGTGTGGGAGATGGGGAAGATGATTGGCGGGGCGGGGGGAATATTATTGGTGCGACCAGGGAAGATGGTGGTTGCACAGAGGTCCTAAAAAGGCCAATTGACTGCGATGATGTGTGACTGAATTGGGAAAACACATCATTTGATGACAATATTTGGAACAAAAAAGGAACAATGCAGAGGATATGCAACCAAGGCAATCAGCGTTAAAGTTGATGTCGTCGATGGATTCCAGGAAGCCAACCACAGCGCGCAAATCCGGGGAGTGACAGCTGTTGCGTGTTCCCGAAGAGGCAATGGCACCTACTTACTAATATATTGCGATCATATTAGGCAATACGCCCAACTTCCGTTCCTGGATGACGCTCACATCACCTCGACAGCGCTCTCAGTAACACACCGGAAGCCAGCGAGCGCCCCCGAATCCCGCCGTTAATCCTTTCTGTTTCGAGAGCGGGCCAATGGAAGGGCCGGCAGACAATCAAGCCATTTAATCACAGCTATCTTTTCATGTCACTATTGTTTTGGCAAATCGTGGATATATAATCTGCTCTTCATCCCATTGTTCACAAGCCTCACACATCTCCAGTCTTAAGCCAAAGCCCACTAAGCCTTCCAATAGTACGCCATCCTTATTCTCTAGGCTTCTTTATTCAATCCTCTTTTCCCAAGTTCTATATAATCCCCACATCTTCCTGTAGACACCTAAGCCTCATTCCTCCCTTTACTTCCGAATCCTTTGTTTTTAAACGCTTCCCTATTTTATATCCCCTCTCTAATTCCCAAACTCCTCACACTACGCTCTGTTATCTGTACCATACCTACTGCTAGCCTTCAATGGACCATTTTTCAAAAGACTATCCCCACCAACTAATCCCTGGACAACTTATCCAAACCTACAAATCTCACCCCCAAGGTTTCAACTTTGTAATAGACCCAAACGCCACGAGGTACATTAGAAACAACCAAGTAGGCTACTCCTCTGAAACTATGGAGGAAATGTTCAAATCCCAAAACCTCATAAACACCCCCGTTCATTCCTACAAAGCACTGAACGGCAACCTCGTTGATATGTACCCCAAAATCAAAAACTCAAACAGCCCAAACTCTTATACTTCCTATCCCAGCAGCGACAGCATTGCCGAAAACCACCAAATGTCTGTTCACCAAATACAGACTAAAAGCCTATCCGACATTAACTTCAGCTACGCCCAATTCGACGAAAGTCACAACACCTTAAACATGGGCCTCATGGAGTTTGAAAACAACCTTTATAAAAAATCAAAACAACAAAAACAAAAACGCACACCACGCCCCCCAAACGCTTTTATTCTTTACAGAAAAGATAAACAAGAGTCTGTTATCAAAAGCCACTCTGGTGTCTCAAACAAAGAAATTTCCGTCATCATTGGTAAAATGTGGAAGTCCGAACCAACTGACGTAAAAGATAAATACAAAGAAATGGCCGAAGAAGAAAAAAGAAAACACAAAAAACTATACCCCGATTACAAGTACCAACCAAGAAAATCAAAAAAACTTTGTAGAATTGAACATGGGTTAAGATTTAGTCATGACAATAGTATTTTCAACCAACCTCTCCAAACAAAAATGTTCCACCCAGGAACTGACCTAGCAGGATATGGCCCCTTTATAGGAAACTTTGTTGAGCACCAACTACCAGGTCATATCGCTGAGCATCAAAACAATCAACATTTGATTCAGTTAGCTGATTCTTATGAAGATAAAAATTGTTACAACTATGTAAATAGAAATAATATCACACAGTTCCAAGACTATCCTGAAGCATACATCAACAACTCAATAACCTCACTCATTAACCAAGATAAAAACAACATTCAAAACGAACTTTCACTTCAACAAAACCCAGAAATGCAACTTAATGTCCACCCAGAAATGGTTTTACAAAATGAAAATCTCGTTTACAATTCGGCAAACTCTAGAGATTTAAATCCTATGAGTGATCCTAATCAAAATGACCAAACTTCCATCACTCAACAATTCTGGGGCCAAAACCCAGCTGAAGAATTTTTGGAGTTTGGACAACTTCCTGACAATTTCGAAAGCCCATACTTTTCTTCTATTATCCCAAGTCAAATAGCAAGCGTTCATCAAATGCAACAAGCTCAGAATATCTACCCTGAAAACAACATCGCCAACTTCCAATACTCTATTAACGACTCAAACAAGGAAATTGGGTTTAATTCCGAACAAACTACACACCCCAAATTATCATTTTCAGCAAGTGCTTTCAATGATGCTATTTCTTCAGGTTCATTAGAAAACTCACAAAACATGGTTGGCGATAACAGACTATTTGAAATTAATGGAAACGAGGTTGCCAGTGATTTTGTAAATAAAAATATCCTTGAAAATGGTTTTGACAATACCAACATAAAAGATTAAACCCGTTTACAAAGCGTACAAATACTGTATATAGCAATTCATATGCATCAGTTTTACGTTTTACTCTATTTTTTAAATTTCTATTGCATTTTACTTGTAATAATACTAGACCACCAATAAAAAAGAGAATTAATTTGAAGTGAAAAAGGAACTGTTAACAGAAATTTTATTCAATACAAACACTAAATTTAATAAATAGTAAAATTACAAATCTTGTTCATCAATATCATCTTCACTCTCAACTCTGTTAATAAAGCCACGGAAGTTATAACTAGTACTGGGAATGTTAAACGAAATGTCAAAATTGTCTTGGTTGTTTACTGGATTTGTAAGAATATCATTTACAATCTTTTTTGAATATATATCAACCATGTGTTGTAAAAAATAATTTTGTACAGAATTCGCAGGTGATTTTTCCAAAAGTTGAGAGTAATTTCTGTAAAGTTCATAGTTGTTTTTATAAGTTTCTATGGTATTGGCCACTCTTGAAAAGTTTGGTATATTAGAAACAGTACTTTCATCATCAGTTAAGAAACATTGATATTCTTCACCAGAGTTGACACTTCCACTATTATTCTCAACTCCATGGTTCAAAGTCGTATTGATAAAGGCAATGGTCGATTTATCAACATCCAAATATTCATTGATTTTTAGTGTAGAAAAAGATCTTCCAAAACAACACAATACAGAAAAATATGATCCATATTTTGAAACTAGCCATGGATTCACATCCGATTCATGAATTGAGAACTTTTTCATACTGTCAAACAACACACCATACTTTTTGTTTTCACTATTTGTTTTTCCAATTAGATTTGATAGTCGCTTTAAATATAGTGGGTATGCAACAAACAATTTGGATAGGCTTTCCATTTTTTTATAACCATCTGTTAATAGTTTGAGCTTTAATGGAACATCAAATTTCCTACCAATTGGATTGATTCCCATCAAATTCAAACATACTACTCCGCTTACAAGTGTTGTGGATGATGAAAGAGGTTCTGAATGATTTGGAGGTAAAACTTGATTAATGTTATGAAACATGTCTATTTGTTTTTCTGCACATTCTGTGATTATATTCTTTGCTGAAACCACTCTTCCTGGATGCATGTATCTTCCTTTAATTCTTACCATTTCAGTTTGGTATAGAATAATTTTCATAGAACTGTGCATTTGATTAAATATATAGTTCAATATTTGGCTTTCCATATCTATGGTCATTCTAAGAGTATTTTCATACTTTTCGTGAGTTTCTTTAATCTTTTCAAAATCTACTGGGTTTGGGATCATGATATTATCACTGTAATTGCTTAGGTTGTTGATAAGTTTTATGAGCTGGTAATTATCGTTATCAGGGTCATAAACTTTTGTAATCCATCTTCTTCGTGCAAAAAGATGTATTTTACCATGAAGTTCTAATGTTTTTACCAATCCCTTATGCTTTTCTTTTGGAAACTGGTCAGCATGCAAATGATTTGCAATATAATTCCAAAGCATCAATTCTGGATGCTCTTCTTTACACTCACCACCATATCTCCACAAAAAATCATTTTTTGGAAGGTTTACTACAATATCTCGATCTTGAATAGTAGGAAATGAGCCATCGAATGACATGTTCCCTCTGTCAAAAATGTAAAAACTCCAGAAAACTCTTCTCCTGAACTCAAGTTCTTCTTCAGTATATTTTATTCTTGCCACTATTCTTGGGAAGTCAAGTTGATATATCTTGGATATCCTGACAGATCTATGAAAATGCAACAAAATATATAGTTTTTCTAGAACAATGTTCTAAGTTGAACTTACGATGATGCCAGTGCTATATTTAATAAGATTGTAAAATAAAAATAGAATGTTAATATCAATTCTATGAGCTATAGCATTTAAAGAATAACTTACAATATAAAGTATTGTGAATTGAGTGATTATTTACACGACGATGACGAATTAATAGCATTACACATGTCCATAGATAATAAGGGTTTCTAATATCCGATTCTTGTTTCAACGATTCCACAGATTTTTCTTCGTATTCAGAGTCAAGGATTTTATCTTCATCAGTTGAGATACTACTACATAACCCGTTTCCCAATGCAAGTATGGAATAGTAAAAGTAGTCAGGATATAACCTGTTTTTCATTTTGTGGTAGAGTTCGGGTATTCTTGCAGGCATCATGACTGAAGGGAAGGATATTGGTAAAGCAAATATGATTTTTTCTAGGCGTTCATTTGTTGGTAAGGGGATTTCATTTCCACCTAAAAAAGTTTTGGGGTGGAGTCAGTATTGTATAGAATGTTTAAAAGAATAGTTTATTACCTATTTTTGACTTTTTAAAGGTGTTTTGTTGTTTGTTGATATTTCTATCCATTTTTGATAAGTGAAAAGTGTTCAAAAAGAAAAATTAGAAAAGAGTTTGGTTTAAATAATTTTGGAATCAATGGCAAGTTTCCTTCTGAATTAGTAGTTTCTGAAAGGAAAATGATTTCATAATGTTTGGTATTTCTTATTTATACCAATAAAATCACGATTTTTGTAGGACTTTAGTATGGGCCAATGATTTCTTACATTTTACAACATTCCTACTTGAACAGTAAAAAAATCTAAACACCAATTTAACTCTTTTAGACCTAGTGAGTCATATTCGTCCCATCAAATTCTCATACCAAGAGTACAAAATTCAATTAGTGAATAAAATCTTTAACAAAAAGTAACAAATAAATCGTTCTTATAGGGTATGTCAATTTAATGTTGTCGCTTCGGTTTGAGTATTCACGCATAAACAAAAAGTGTCATAAAAAATTCATTTCAAGAATTTGGATTGGAATAATTTTAGTGTGATTTATGCTAATAAATTTGATAAATTCCTATTGAAGCAGCATTATATTTTTTGAAAACACTTAGAAGGTTGCTTCTTTTGATTTAATTCGTTTATTTGAATGGAAATTTATACATTCACAAGAAATGTTTTTACATAAAGTCTTGGACCTCAAAGATTTCATTACTAAATTAAAATTTTTTGTCTATTTCATTTCCACAAAAGCAAACTTCAAGGAATTGCTCTTTCTCTGATTCGTTCAAATAAACTGATTGAATAAAAAATTGGAAATTTGTACGATTCGCTACAAATTTTTTACTTTACTGATTGGATAACTATTTTCCAAAAAGGTGGGAAAAGATTTCATTGTATTCCACTGAATTCTTTAAAAAAAAACTAGTGGATAAAAACAGTTTTCACTTTTTTGAAAAACTATTATACAGTTAACAAAAGTTTCTCTCTTTTTTTACGCGTTTTAAGCCAAACGGATACATGTACATCTTAACGCGCAATTTCAGAAAATTACCCTTTTATTTTTTTTATTCAGTTTTTCTTGAAAGGTCATGAATTTTTAATAAAAAATATTTAAAACAACAAATGGTTAATGGAAACATTTTATTTGCAGAATAGACATTTGGCCTAATATTTTCTAAAAATATACCCAATAGCATCCAAATAAACAAGAAAAATATGGACAGTTTTTCCTGGCTTTGGCTCTGTATTGTGCCAAATTTTGTTTTTGAAACTCTATTTTTAACAACAAATAATCACATATTTTGAGGGACACCTGTAGTTTGTTTTTCTATTGGATTTTATTACAAATATTTTTTATATTGAAATAAAAATGTAAAAATAGATGTGGTATTAGAAATAGCTTTCCATTTGAATTGTTCCATTACGTAAAAATATCCCTATTAATATCCCAATCATTTTCAAGTTTTCTAATTTTTTATTTCTGCGCATTTTTTCATATTATTAAACTATTGGCCACTAACATGATATTTTTTTGGTCAAATCAAGAAAAAAAATTTGTATTTCAAAATATTTACATTATTTTTTGAACTACATATTTATTAGATATAGAAACCTCATGTATATTTGGTACCTATTTTCTTAGTTTGGCTATTTTTAATTGAAACAATAAAGTTTTGGGAATTATATTAAAAATTTAGTAATATCTGAAAGCCCCTCAGACATAAACACGCATTTACTTTATTAAATAATAGAAACAAGAATTCATTTTACAAGGGTCGGAATTCTATTGTGTT
>MBFT01000542.1:6163-17098 GCA_003086725.1 Furculomyces boomerangus | reverse complement strand
TATTCTCCAATATCAAGCGTTGAGAAATTTGCCATTCCACAACAATGTGAATGGAAAAATGATCCATATTTTGGAATAACCCAAGGTTCTAAATCATGTTCCGATATTCCAAAAGGTTTCATGTAATCTTCTAAATGCATATATTTCTTGTTGTTTTCACTTGCTTTTGATTTGATATCTGTGATATAGTTAACAAAGCCCAGAAATAAAGAAACTATATCTGAGTTTCTTTCAAACGATTTGTAAACAGATACTATTCTGTTAAAATAGTCTGTAT
The DNA here is from genome assembly GCA_003086725.1 of Furculomyces boomerangus. Lineage (NCBI taxonomy): Eukaryota > Fungi > Kickxellomycota > Harpellomycetes > Harpellales > Harpellaceae > Furculomyces > Furculomyces boomerangus. The sequence continues at coordinate 16,821 of MBFT01000542.1, read as the reverse complement.
GTTTTTCCTTTAAGCTTGGATCTTGAATGAAAAAAAAGTTGGCTAAACATAGCAACGAGTTTAATGATAAAGCCATATGCGGAAATCCTTTATATTCAGTTGAAACATTTTCTGTGTACCATTCCAAAAGTTCCATTTGTTTAATGCTAGCATAAACACATTGTTGTTTTGCTGCTTTTACTCTTTCAGGTCGAATCTTTATATTTGAATCTCTGACCAGTTCAGATTGGTACAAGTATATATACATGCTGTAATAAATATGTCTCAAGTACTGATTTATTTTATGACTTTCAGTTTCCAAGAGTAATTTTGCAGTTCCTTTATACTCTTCATATTTATCTTTTATAGTAGGAAATCCATCACCAAGTACTTCATCCAATTTATTTTTCAGTCTGTGTAGTTGATTTATATACAAGACAAGTCTCAAATTTGCACCATCTTCATCAAAGCGATCTTTTCTCCACCTTTTTGTAACAAAAGATGTAATGTTTTTGTGTAGGCTATAAGTGTTGACTATTAAATAATGACAATCTTTAGGATTATTTTCATCAGATGGGCCATTAGCAGTATCGTTTAGTAATCTGAGTTCCTTGTCGCCACATCCCTCAAAACTTCCACCATATCTGTATTTGAAATCGTTTCTTGGGAGGTCTACAGCAATATCTCTTTGTTCAAACTTTATGAAATTTCCAAAGAATAAGTAGATACGTGTAATCTCAAGATAATATACCCACCAAACTCTTCTTCTGAATTCCATATCGTCTTCAGTATATCCATATTTACCTTTATCCAAATTTTTATTGATATCAAGTTGGTATAGCTTAGTTTTCTTTACGGCCCTAAGTAAAAACAATTTGATGAAAATTAATAAAGCAATAGGTAGAGTAAAAGTACTTACATTTCAGCAATATCTAAATAGTATCAAAATGTAAAAGCAATTAGTTCAAAAATATATTCAGATAGTAAAAATTTTACCTCTGACTTGATCATCCACTTTTGTATCGAATACTCTATATGTGTATGCCACAGAAATAATCACACTGGCCCAAACAATAAGGGGGTCAGAAATATCCGTTTCTTTTTTCATTAATTCAATTGATTTTGTAGCATAACTTGTTTCAAGTTTTTTATCATCCTGAGGTTTTTTGGGAATAATGTAGTTTATTCCAGCAGCCAACACAGCAAAAATAAAGTAGTAAGGATATTTTTTGTTTGTGAATTTGTTTGTGAATTCTGGGAGACGCATGGGAATAGTAATTTCTGGGAAAACATGAGGAAGAATTAAGGATAATTCTTTCAGTTTTTCTTTGTTTGGGATTGGTAAACCATGTATTGTATCTATAAAAAGGTGAAGCTTAGTAAAAATAAAAGATATTTAAAAGAGTTTACCAGTGAAGAAGCTGTTTGAATATTCAAATTGATTTGAGTCCATTTTTGAATAATAGAAAAGGTGAGGTTAAAGAACAGAGAAAGACAGTCCTTCATATTTTGGGTGAACTTAAAAACTTTGTGAATTTTTTATTTATGACTGAACTTGAAGAAAAGACTTCACAAACTAGCTTCATTGGACTAAATATAAAAACTGTTGTACAAAAAAGTCTGGATTATGTTATATTCAAGAACACAAGCTGGTTAATAATTTTTTTATGGTTGTTTGTTTCAATAAGTTGGCTTTAATAGTCGGAGAAAAAGCTGGTTTAGTATTTCCATAGCAAATTAGAAATGAGAATGTGTTTTGAGAGAAAACAATACACTCTTTTTCTTATCTTTAAGCAAATAGTGTAATTTAGTGGGTTTGGCTGACGTGTATTTTACTCCATTTTGAATATATCACATTTGATTTGGTTAGGTCACTTAAGCTTGAAAATTATGTTGTCGAGTTCTGCAAATATAAGCCAACAAAAATACTCGCATTCGAGTCATCATTTAAAAAAAATCAAAATGGGAAAAATGGTTACAGTACAGTTGGTTCTTTTTTTTTTTTGGTCCAACTGTCATTATCGGGAAAAACTGTGTTTTTATTTCCGAAACCTTTAAATAAAAGATTCTTCAAATAGTATGGTATCGCTAAAAAACTGGAATGTTTTTAAATGATATTTTGGCAATTTACTGCACCAAATTTATCAATTTAAAGCTCTAAATGATTTCATAAAAGTTTTTATAAAATTGAAATTTGTAAATGATTGAATCAAATTATTTTTTTTAGTTTTGGAATTCAGAACAAATCGAAGTTCTATTAAATTATGCTGATTCTATAGCTATGACAGCTCTACAATTTGGACAAATATGGATTCTATCTAGACACGAAGGTAATACCAATGGTAGCCAAAAAAGTGGCCAAAATAGCAAACATGTTAAACACGAACACAGAATTGACCTCGCACCTATTTAATTTTTACATTTTGGTTATACAAAATAGAAAAATATGTCTTACCTGGAGTCGTCTTTACTATTGATGTAACTTGTGTACGACAATTTGGACACACTGTGTTAATTGGTTGGCCTGGAACACCATTTACTAATTCTATTGTAGCTGGTTGATATGGTGTGGAAATAATCATATTGGGATTAACCACAACTACTGAAGGATTGTTTAAATTTGGAACTGGTTGCGCTGGTGTATATGGAGGTGGTAATTGAGTAGGAATATTTCCTTCTCTTGTGGCTTGTTCTGCGTTTCCATTTGGTATGTTTGTTGTATTCGTTGCAGTATTGTTAGTATTACTTGTAGGGTCCAAAGTACCATTCCCAGTAGAACTTGGAAATTCAACTACAGCTCTGTCATTTGTGGTGGTGTTATTATTGTTGGGTATATCAGAATTCTTTGTATCATTTAATTCTATATTTGCCATATAAACAAAAATTTGATTCTCAATTTGGATATTTTCAGGTAGTTTTGTACTTGAAATGAATTCCTTGATTTTCAAAATATCTGGTTTGTTTGAATCTTTTGTGTTAAATTCCTGTTTCTTGATAGTATCCAAACTATCACAAAGATAGCTCTCTTGGATATTTTCAGAATTGGTATTTGATTCTAGTATATCTATACTGTGCGATTCTTTGTTGGCACTTGTAGAGATTTTAGTATCCCGAGTCTCAGAAAAGGTACCATTTTGAGTATTTTGTGGACTAGAACTTGTACTTTGGGTTTCTCTTTGTAGAGCCGCGTTTTGTACAGCTTTTGACAAACTGGTTTCGCTTGATGACCTTTTCATTGATTTTTTTTAGCTAAAACTTGTATATATATGTTGGTGAAAAAAAGTATAGTTTATAAAAAGAGGTAAAAATTGTAGATATATAACCTAAAAGAGAAAACCATTGAAACACATTTGAATTATAGTTTTACAAAGAAAAATAGAAAACGTTGTTAACACAATGGTTTTACATTGAATATGGAGAATGTCAATCAATAATTAAAAAAGTCTAGATTATTAGTTTTCTGGCACAAATTCTAATGAATCAATATTTTTCATTATATGCAACTTTCCATTAGAATAACCAATTGGAGATAGCTTTTCTTTTTTAGCCATAGATTTACAATAAATTGAATAGTTTAAAAAACATGTATCCTTATTATTATATTTTATTGGCCAGTTATTCCAATATTTTTTGAAATGGGCCATTGAACAAACAGTTTTATTTTTTTTTGAGAAATTGAAAGCCCAAAACTTACTTTCTTCAAAAAGAACAGTTATATAGTGGAGTTGAGCAATCACTTTATACTCGTGGTGAGCCATCAACTTGTGGTCTACCAGTAATAAAACCCGCATATTCAATCTTTGCATAATTTGATAGAATTATTGAAGCATTAATGATCAGAGGTGTTTACTTTTTGACTGGTTATCTTCTATGTAGTATTTATGTCCTATTACGTGATGTATTTGAACAAGTTTATTTACGTTTGGGTTTGATTATTCGTAGATTTCCTGCATTGCGACCTTTTTGTGCTAATTGGTTTATTATCATCCAATAACAAAAAGAAAGACAATAAACCAATTACAAAATAGAAATACTTTTTAAAAGAGATCAAGTTCAAAACATTGAAAATCCTTTTATTAATTCACAAACTTAAAATGAGTTCAAATAGATTTTCCTTCTTCTCAAAAAATACTCCTTCAAAAAACAATAACCCGTCTCACAACACTGATCGAACCTCAAATTCTAAACCAATTTACCCTGAACAAAATACATCAACTTCACAAAGTTCAAATAATCAAATCCGAAATCACGAACGATTTGTTAACAATGATACACACAACAAACCTCCTATTACTACAGATCACTACAATTCAAATCGCCAGAGCCTAAATCATCACCATTTTACTGATGATAATCCTTTTAGAAAACCTTCTACAAATGGAGATCACTATGACTCATCCTTGAATGCAAGTAGTAGTCGCTCACATCAAGTAGATAAAACTCTTACATCTCCTCAAAATATTCCCGTCTCACAGAAAAAATCTCGCTCTCCATCGCGTTATAGTGAACATAATCCAAATTATAAAAGAAGTTATGAAAGACCTTCTTCTGCTCAATATAATCCCTTTGAATCCTTGAAAAAAGCAAAAATATTATCAGGCGAAACAAATGTAGAAAACTATACTTTAAATACCGGAGTAATACCCCTTCCAAAAAAATCTAAAGATTTTATTGATTATGAACTTGAAAATACAAGTGAATCAATTTTAAAAGCAATTGATTCTGAATCTGAAAACTTAAGCTCAAGAGAAATTATACGTGATTTGAAACTTTTACTAAGTGTAGTTGAAACAGAAAAAAATAAACACATTTACTACTCGAAAAAAGCCCAGGAATCTGCGGAATCTATTTCTAATACTTGTTCTATAATCCAAAAGAGAATAGAAGCTCTAATATCAACCAACACTCAACAACCACTAAATAATAATTCCTTATACTACAACACACCTGATAATTTTCAATCGTCAAAAAGTACTTCTGTAAATACTGAACCTACTATCCAAAAAAAACAAACTATTCATCCAGAACGAAGTATACAAATTGAACAAAAAAGTAATTTACCAGTTTGTAATAATCGTACATCAGATGAAATTTCCTCAAAAACCAATCTGCAACCACCTAGATATCCCAGATATTCTCCAGTTCCCAACGAATATGATAATTCTGTCTCACACTTACCGAAATACAATGAAGACACAGATATTTTGCCTACACCTTCAAACACAGTTCCACCAACAATTAGAACTTTTCCAGAGGATATTAGTGTTTCGAGGGTAGAAACACGTCACACTAGCTTATCTAAGTTACTAGGAGATTCTTTTGTACCACGATCCCGTGCAGTAACAAAAGAGAGTATGGACATATGTTTTACGAGTAAGCGCGATATGTTGTTTAGTCTTCAGTCTACATTATCTAAAAGCTTTCGGCGTAAACCTAGAGGACTAATTGTAAAAGAATTTTCTTGCTGGGATTCAAGTTCAAGAATGGCTGCAGTTACGGGATCGCTTGATGGTACAATTCAGTTTTGGGATGTTAGGGCTAGATCTATGTATAAAAACAGTTCAGTAATGGTTTCAGAAAAACAATGGCCTGAATATATGTGTGCTGTATCTGATGGTGTGGTTTGCGTAGCGCTTAATAGATCTAATGAAGATGGTAAAGAATCAAGTCCTGGTAATTATAATACAGCCTTAGCAAATGAAAATGCACCTTTAGCTTTAGTTAGTTTGTATTCGATTTCTCATGATAAAGTGAATTTTGATACAACTTTACTTTCACCTGGAAATATTCAACGGAATATATCTGCTATTGCTCCTGTTTCTGGAAAATTTTCTGGTGTAGGTAATAGAACTGTCTTTGCAACTTGTGGAACAGATAAAAAAATAGATTTATGGGATATTGGATTTGATTCAAGTTTCAAACCTTATGTAAAAGGTGTTCATCCTGTTCCTTCATATCATTCTGCACCTATAAATTCTTTGGATTTTGAGCACCAAAGATCATTATTGTTTTCTGGTGGTTCTGACTGTAGGTTACAAGCATCAGATTTGAATTCACAATCAACAATTTCAAACCATAAATTTACAGATAGAATAAACAATGTTGTTATAAGTCCAGAAAATCCAAATACGTTGTTATTGAGGTAAATTTTAAACATTTTAAATATGGAAATTAAACCAGGAAGCAATTATATTTACTATTTTTTTTTGTAAATTTAGTTTTGCTTCTACTCATGATCAGTTCCGGTTAATTGATCTTAGGGCACCACTTTTTTCACCTAAAGTAGCATTGAATTTTGGATATCCTAGTGAAAAAAACCAGAGTCGGTACATGTTTCCATCATTTGATTCTGATGGTAAATATGTGATAAGCGGACTTCATGATACGTCAGAAAACGAGGGGGGACTGTTTTTGTGGGATATTAGATTTATAAATGTTGCGAAAACAACGCCGCAATCATTACATATTCACGATAAACGTGTATTTAGTGCACAATTTGTTCCTAATGAAAAAACCTTATTGACAATAAGTTCGGATTCTACAATGGGTTTCACAAGTTTTAAAACTACATTAGCATCAAAATAAATTTTTTGAATTTTTATTTCTTTTATCTTTTAATAATGAAAAGTTTTATTTCTAAAAATAGAACTTTGGTTGCACCCATGGTCGATGTAACTACTGTACCATTCCTCCATCTACTAGGTCTGATATCCCCACATGGAAATCATACACTATACACTGAAATGTTCCACGCCAATGCATTCTCAAAAGGAAATCTAAAAAATAATACACCCAAGTTTTCTCAGTTCGTTCCTACAAGCAATAAACAATGGGGAGATTCGATAACTGTTCAAATAGGAACGAATAGCCCAGTAGAGGCACAATTGGCTGCACAAGAACTTTTGGATTCAGGTACTTGTGAAATTAATTTGAATGTTGGATGTCCCAGTAGTAATGTTCAGGTAAACAATTTTCTTAAAGATTTTTATAAAAGTGAATTTTAGAGTGGGAATTTTGGTGCAGTTTTGATGAAAACTCCAGAGAAAGTTGCAGAGATTTGTAATTCTATGAATCAAGTTGTTGGATCAAAATCAAAGATTTCTGTTAAATGTAGGATAGGTATAGATTCAGAAGAATCGTTTGATTTCTTACAGAATTTTATGGAAACCGTTTATACGAAAGGCAATGTAACCAAATTTGTTATTCATGCACGACGTGCATTGTTAAAAGGTTTATCACCAAAACAAAACCGACAAGTTCCCGAACTTAATCACAAACTTGTACATTTGATAAAAGAATACTATCCCGAATTCGAAATTATAATTAATGGTGGTATTGATTCAACAGAAAAAACTGAACAACTACTTGATCACCTTGATGGTGTAATGATTGGAAGAAAAATTATGAACGATCCTTGGTTTCTCCAAAACCTAGACAAAGATATTTATAAAGAAACTGTTTTCCCCACCCAAGAATCTGTATTCAAAGAATATTTAGAATATGCAGATACAATGCAGATTCAACATGGATTCCGTCTTTCAGTTCTTTCAAAACCTGCCCTACATTTCTTTAAAGGTCAGAAAGCAAGATCTTTTAGAGGCAATTTGACTAATCTGATATCAAAAGCAAAACTTCAAAACAATAAACTATTGGAATATAGCGATGATAGTACAAGAACAAAGTTTAGTACTCTCGCATTAGAAGCAATCAAAATATCAAATCGAGAACATTTAGAAAAAAGTATGAATCTAGTATCAAAATCGTATAGTTGATAGATTAAATTTTAGAAAAAAAATGTAAATTTCAACTAGAATATATGATAGAACTATAAAAAATCTATATCAATGCATTGTTTCTATAGTTTCATTCACCATCAAAAGGCCTTTTTCATCTCCAACTAGTACAAACAAGTCACGTATTGTTTCATAAAGATACAAATCTGGTGTGATTTCATACTGATTTATAAATTCCAACAACTTTTGTGCTTTTTCAAGTTCTTTACCAAAAGATGTATCAAAATTTATACAGAAATCATTACTTTTCATTGCCATTCCAATCCGAAAAATTCTTGTTTTCAAAAACATTGTTAATGCCTTCAAATCCATAAATAATCCATTTGAATTGTTTTGATTTAATAAATCGACTTGATTCTCCCTAGTTATTAATTCTGTAAATTGTACTAATTCGTTTTCTAAAGAATCTAAAAGTTTGATAAATTTCGAAAATTTAAATGGTTCAAGTTTCGATACATATTCAGTTTTTAAAGTTCTGATTATTGAGTTTTGATTAGATTCTAAAGCAGATTGGTTATCAATCGGGTTGTTTGTATTTATGGTATCTTCATAAAAATCTTTATGAGTTGGTTCTGAATCCATATTATTTTGTACACATTCATTATTCGTAAAAGCGTTTTCGTTGGAGAAAAAGTTTTGATGATATTTTTCTTTCGAAAAATGGGTTTTAACAACTTTGAAAACAGTTTGTGTGAGTATGGTAAAAGAAATTCTGTTTGGAATAATTTCTTCAGCAATCATTTGATTCCATAAATAAATAGCATTATTGATATTTCTAGTTTTCATGAACACAACCAAAAGTGAATTGCAAACAAATAAATTTGGTTTTGAAAATTGTAAATATTTGTTGAATATAATTTGTGCAAATCTTTGATTTTTGTGGTTTCCTGCTGCTTGGATATATACTTGTGCAACCTTTAACAACTTTGTTAAGAATGCACTATGTGCACCACCACTTTCTTTTGCTGATTTCCTGAATATCAAATCCATAAATGAACCCATTGTTTCTGCAATTTCTAGGGGAAGAATATTTGTTTTTGAAATTTGATTTCGACTACCTTTCTTATCTGAACGTGAAATAGATAGAAGAGTATCCATATTAGGACCTACATCATGTTTCTTCATCAATAAAACAAGATGTGAAGCAATCTTCCAATTATGTGATAAACTCAATGCAGCAATAACACTGTTTAGTAATCCAAGTAACAAGTATTTCGAGTTTTTTTCCAAACTGTCTATACGAACAAGACTGGAAAAATCCTTAAAAGCACTAAAATATCTAGTACACTTTATGAGTACACCCAAATATGATGAAATTATTATTGGATCAATTTCTTTCCTTGTATTCTGTATCCTTTCAACAAGGCTTTGCATGATTTTAATTGCTTGATTCATTTCCTTTTTCTTTTCCAAAATGTTAAATATCATCGAAATTCCCAAATTCGTTTCTTTTCCATCTCTTAATTCATTTGGTGATGGTACCAAACATTTTCCATATAGATCACTCCATACTTTATTTTGTGCAACTTTCACTTTTATAGGCATCAACTGACTCTCTTTAGAATTGTCCAAGTAAACAAATATAGTTGCAGCCAAATTAGTTAATATGATTGTGTTTGGTTCAATTCTTTCTTTTTCCATTTGAAGATACATATCAGCAGCGAGTAAAGCAAGTTCCATGCTTGAGTTTTTAAATTTCAAGGAAAAAGTTTTTGGTAGGAATTGATGGTTTTCTAGATTTGAAATTGTATTTGATGAATATTTATTTCCATCCTCATTTTTATCTTGTATTGTAAACCATTTGTTTTTTTCAGAAATGTAAAATTCTTTTGATGTTTTGCGTAGTGCACTAAAAACTATTGCATATGTTTGTGGTTGGCATTTAATCCCTAAAGTTTTCATATTATACTTGATGTTCAAAACCATTTCAATGTCGCCACATTGTTCATACAAATGTAACAAAGTGTTCCACAATTCGATATTATCTTTATACTCCTTGTTTTTTTCAACAAAAATTTTTTCGAAAATTTCATTTGCTACTTCTATTCCACCAATATAATTTTTCATAAGGACGAATGCACGAAGTATGAAAATATGGTTTTTTGGTCCTATTTTAAGAATGTTCCATTGATCCATGACTTGCAATTCTTGATATATTCGCTCAAAGTATATCCAATTCTTTAGTTTTATTGCGGCTGCCATTAAATTGACAAAAACGGTTTGATCACTGATAATTCCGTGTGTCTGCATACTCTGTTTAAAGTTTTCTATTTCTTCTATTGTTGTGGAATCGGCTTTTGATAAACATTCAAGAACAACGTTATATTCATTAACTGTAGGTCTTATAGGATTAAAAGTGGATTTGGGATAATATGTGTACATTTTCTTGTCCTCATCAAAATCTTTATCAAGGACTGTATATAGTTGATCTTTTCCAAGTATATTGACACCAACACATTTCCACATGCCTTGAAGAAAATTAATTGCTCTAGATTTTGCTATTTCTGAACAATTTTTAGTATCATTATTAGATTCGCTAGTTGATAAATCAGAGTTTGATTTTCGCAAGTTAGTTTTTGTATATTCTAAGCAGCTTTTAAGTAGTGCAGTCCAAGATTCTCTATTGATTAGTGTTGTGTATCCATGAAGTACGAGCAAGTCATGTGCTTGCCACAAATCTTGTGGGCTTGATAATTTATTTTTTGTTCTCGATACAAGCTTATTCAAGAGGTATTCAGGATCGGAAGAAATTTTTAGTTTATATGGGTCATTAAAAATGTATTTTGTAGATTTTTTGTAAATGTTGGTTTTCGTTCCAATTTTTTCTATATTTGGGAATGCATATTTTAATATTTTAATATTAATGTTTTGGTTTTTGGTATCGAA